>JAKTSC010000038.1:0-110432 GCA_030580015.1 Lachancea waltii | reverse complement strand
ACAGATGACATAAGCTCCCAGATTATCTGTAAAAATGCTGGAAAGAGATTGACAGTTTCTCGCAGATTATCAATGGGATAGCTAGACATGTATTTCAGTTTCCGAGACGCTGCTATCGTTGCGTGAGAAGTGTTTTTTTTTTGGTTTTTTTTTGGTTTTTTTTGATAATTTCTTTCAAGAGAGACTTGGACCGTAGGTTTGCTCAGTGAATATCGTATAATTCAGCTGGGGTTGATCATATTTAGCTTCACACGGACTGTGGTTTGGAGGAGAATCTGTCCCTCTGTTCTGAAACATAAATGCTACCTCGAGTAAAATTAAGTGCGTCATGGAAGAAGTAAGCCCATATGATGCAGAAAACAGTGAACCTCGATGATGTGACTTATTGTTCAATCAACTTAAAACCAGTCTTTTCCAGGAAGCCTTGGTCCAAAGCTATATGCAGGTGTTTTTATCCAGGTTGGCAATTTCTGAATAGACCCAACGAAGCCCATGATAGGTTCCAACACAAAACCTCACATGTTCCTCATTAGCCTACTTGACAACGGTACCATTGCACCTTCACATTCGAGTTTTAGCATACTTATTTGCCACGGTATCAAAACTCACGTCTCAGAGCAAGTAAAAAAACAAGCCTACTCACTTGGGGCTTTCTGTAACATGATGAAACCTCCTCGCATTGGTTCTAAATCCACGTTACCAGCCTACAATCCCAAGGCTCTCTCTGTACCACCAAAATTCCTATTATTCGTCTCAGACTTGAATCTATTGTAAAAACATCAGTGCACTGGTCTATTCTGGTCATTTATGAATGATATGTGCATTCCTTGTATCCTCTCTTACCTGCCTACACCTTGACTGATACAAGGCACTCGCATCACCGATTCTTGTGTGGTTCAAAGCTCTTACTCTGAGTTAAATACTCGAAAGAGTGCTTCGATAGCCGCTGAGCTTTTTTTTTATAGTTCTTAAATGAAAGATGGGCCGTAGAAATCACGTGGAAGATTATGTCATCTTAGTATACAAGTGTAAGTAGAAGAAGTTCGAGTCTCATGCCAAGTGAGGAGGCAGTAGCAGGTTGGGGATGCTGTTCTTGATGTAGTAGGTATGTCCACAGTTCTTGCACGACATCTCGCCGTCAATAATGTTAGTTTGGATCAACAGCGTGTGTAGGTCTTTAAGAATAACCATGTCCTCCTCAGAAAGCTCCTCGTTGAGAAACTCAGGCTTTTTCACTGGCAAACTGGAGTTGCCAAGATCCGAAGCTACACTAACAATGGCGCTCCAGTCCACACGGTCAATTATTCTCAATAGAAACTCTGGGTTGAATTCTATGCTCTCATCTTGTTCTAACTGGCATTTCTCGCCGTTGTAGCGCAGTGGAAAGTTGTCGTTGCTTCTATCGCACTCTTTGACAGAGCACTTGAGAAAGTTGGAGGTCAGGAACTTCATGGAGACGGTATATGCTTTGTGCTTTCACTCTTAAACCTTCAATAAGTTGTTAGGATGAACTGGCTCATCGCATGAGTGCCGAAAAATTTTGTTAAATATTTGGTGCGAGAAGAGTACAGAGCAGCAGAAGAGCTAACTATAGGGTCCTTAGACGTATTTACAGGTGTGATTTTAATTATATGCAGGTCTAGTATTGGTCTCTTAGCTTCGAGATGGCTCCTAGGATATCCATGGCTTCAGAATTCTCGCTGACCAGCCTGTAGCATTCACTTCTGTCAGCAGAGAGCTTCGAAGGGTTAAAGAGAGGTTCGCCGGATTCCGATTCGTTCGGCAGCAAGATCCTGACCTCACTGACACCTTCATTTACATCTTGGGAGCATGCTAGAAAACAGTTGGTTCGAATCAACGAAACCAGCTTCAGTATGGAATCGTGGTACTTTGCGTTATCAAGTGTATCTGTTGCAGCAAGCACATTGCCCTTGAGGACCTCCAGAACTGTGGCAAGTGACACACTTGCGTGATGGCTATGCTGGTTGAAGAAGGCCTTACGTCGTGGGTTTTCAGGGTTCAAAATTATGGAAGCGTATTGGCTGAACAAGCAATCGTCGTTGTAACATGCATGTACTAAGTTGCGATATAACACTTCATTGTCACTCTCCTTGGTGATTTGAAAAAGCTGGATATTGTCGTAGAGCCAAGCTCGCAGAATTGTTTTCAAAGAGCTGTGCTGAACGCTCTTGTAGAAGTTCATAAAGTCTGGTATCGTTCGTAGGTCATTATCGTATAGCGATTGGCAGACTGTTTGAAGGCTCGTAGGATACAGCCTCCAGTTGGGCATATGGAATTGCTGTGACCGGTTCAAGTTAAGAAAAATCTCGTCGAATTCGGCCCGCCATGCGCGATAAAAAACTAGCGGCTGAGGATAATAGAACCGCTCTTTCGGTAGACCATTACGAAGTGACTTCAGTTCTTCACACCATTCACCGCTGTCTTTCTCCACGTCTTTACAGGCCATTTGTTGACAAATGTAGAATGAGTACAGCAGATGGAACAGTGACATTTTTGCGTGTTGCATATGACATGTAGACGGGGGCTTGTTGCTGGGTAATAGAATCTCGTTCTCGAGATATTTCCTAATGGGCCCTATTTCAGCAACAGCGGGTTCATCAATTTCGTCTTCCCAAGCCCGAGACTGCATATAATCCTGTAGAGCTCTTTCCCGAGCAATGCCTTGCAACGTTGTGTAGGACATCATTCCAACCAAGGTAACAACATTGGTTGTTACAAATACTACATTACCGGGTGCATTGAAGTACCTCCATAGGGTCCTGCCCATGTTTGTTGGTCTCAAACCTTGCCTAAAGGCATGTTGTGTGCTTGAACTGCTGAAGAACTTATAGCTCTTAGTAGCTCGTCTGACTTGAACTTTTGGCCGAATAAACGGGTACCTTGTGATGATGTATTGCCTAAAGCAATACATTAGGTCCTTCGAATGCCTCTATGGCTGCGTATGAGTTGGTCCTTAGGGTCCTTTTGGTGGTTTTTACGAAATTCAATACAAATCGACCATGCAATGGAATTTTTCACTTCAACTCATCAGTTCGATATATACATTGACAAACAGTTAGATTCCCATTTGATAACATAATAACACCCATGCTCTACGTACTAGCATCAGCTACTCTCTCAGAGAATATAAGCAGACTTTCTGTAAAGGATACGGATTCGGAACCCGCTGATTACACTTTTGAAATTGTGTGCACTAATTGTAGAGAGAAGCACGACACTAAGGTCACAATCAACTGCTTGGAGAAGCATGAGATGAATGGTAGCAAGGGAGAAGCATCTTTCGTTATGAAATGTAAATTTTGTGGTAAAGACTGTTCTATAAATTTGGAGCGAACACAAGAAGAGCTGTACAATCTCGAAGACCCATCGAATGAGGAAATGGTTAAAAAGGCTAAAGTTCAGCGCAAGAAAAAAGGTATAAAAAATGTGAGCGAATCTGATGCGGTCTTTTTAGCTCTCGATTGCCGCGGATGTGAAGTTGTAGCACTAGACTACAGTAATCTATGTTTTGAGGTCCGCCTATCATCGGGCAATGTCATGGAGTCACTTTTCGAAGATGAGAACGAGTGGTACGATTATGACGATAATGCTGGCGAGGAAGTCTCGATTGTGGATCTTGCATTCAAGATTGTCAAGGGAAAATAATTCGATATAATGTTGATTAATTGGAAATATCCTATATCACAAGTGTAAAATTGATCAAGCAATGTCGTCTATACCATAATCGATAGTAGAAGGAAAGCAAGAACTTTCCAGCCACATCTGAGATCACGGGCTACAGCGATGCCTTCATATGTTGAAATGAATTGTGTACTGGCCCATTGAGATGCATTCGGTTCTGTTGTCGACACGGTAGGCACGGATTGCGATGCTGAAGTAGTAATTGATACCTTCGATACAGAGGCAGAACTGGCTGCGACACGGGTACGAATCACAATTGTTGTCACAGTAGGTACCACGCTAGACTTTGAGCTGACGATAGTGAATATGTGGCCGTCTTCGCCAGTTGAAGTTCTGGTTATTGGTAACATTGTGGTAATTGAGAACGTTGACCGTGAGCTAAACGTGGTAGACTTCAGGCTATTACTACTGCTGCTAGCGCCCTGCGTCGAGGAGGCTGTTGCCGTCGATTGCGTGGTGGAAGTATCAGCACTGCTGTCTGATGATGATGAATTATCCGTTTGCTCTGTTACTTTCGAGGAACTACTCAATTCGATATAGCTTGAAGATAGGTGTGTGGAGGAGTGTAAAGAAATTGTGGTGGATGAAATTTGAGCCGTTGAAGATGTAGTTCCTATACTTTCAGAGCTTAGTGATTGCTTGAAGCTCGAATGAGCGAATGAGTTTTCTTCTGACGTGGGATTAGTGTGTATTGTTCTTGATTCGACCGAGCTTTCATCTACACTAGAATCCAAGTGAGACGTAGGGGATATGAAAGTAGAGGACTCAGATACCGAGCCTGCAGTCTTTGAGGAAACGGTAGGGTTCGTCGAGTGCTCTTTGGTGCCTCCATATTGGTGTGATGCTGATTTGAGTGAATTTGTAGGCGTGGTAGTTTCGATCAAGTGACTAGACATCGGCATAGACTTGCTTGCGGAGTGAGTCGAAGAGTGAGTTCTGTCGCTGGAAGAAAGGGAGGACTCAGAAGATGTTGAGCCAAAATATGAGTTCGTCGCCGAAGTGCTTATTGTGGCTCCTTCTGTTTTCGGACACCACGTAGTATACGTCGTTACCACTTCACCACTTGTAGTGGTAACAATCTTTGAAGTGTAAGGTGTAGAAGTGACAGTCGATCTATCAAGGTTGGGTGAGGGTTTTGAAGATTCATCTTGTAAACTAGACCCTTTGGAGTGGTCATCAGACGAGTGTTTTGATATGCTAGATTTAATGATCAAAGCGGATTGCTCGCAAGATGTGCATGCCACCGAGCTTTCGATGGCGAAAGTGCTCTCCGAACTCGAAGTCATACGCGAGAGCTTCAGAGAATTACTGGATGTAGTGGCCGAAGTCGCTGAATTCGTACTGGAGATACTGGAGAAGGAGTTATCAGGCATTTGCGGAATGGTTTTCGCGTTTATTGTTTGGTCAGGCATAGACTGTGTCAAGCTCGAGCTGACTGTTTTTTTAGCAGACGACGAATGCACCTTAGAAGCTGAAATAGGACACCAAGTTGTGTAAATTGTTGTAATTCCATTAGAAGTCGAAGTAATGACTGAATAAGTTGATGACAGGATGGAGCTCTCACGAGTCCTATCAAGACTTGACGTATGCTGGCTTGATATTTGCACAGTACTACTTGGTACCTCAACCCTGGTGGAGGAGCTTGCGAGGTCTGTTTTAGTAGAGGAACTAGTGCTCGAAATTTCATTAGAATAGCTTGTACCTGAACTGACGATAGCTTTAGAAGAGCGTGTTTCCGTAGTCTGCCCAGAAGAGCCTAGAGTTGTGCTAGAACCCGAGCGTGTGCTAGAACCCAAGTGTGTGCTAGAAGTCGAGGTTGTACTAGAATCCGAGGTTGTGCTAGAAGTCGAGGTTGTACTAGAACCCGAGATTGTGCTAGAATCCGAGGTTGTGCTAGAACCCGAGTTTGTGGTAGAACCCGAGGTCGTTGTAGGACCCGAGTTTGTGGTAGAACCCGAGTGTGTGCTAGAGGTCGAGGTCGTACTAGCATCCGAGGTTGTGCTAGAAGTCGAGGTTGTGCTAGAAGTCGAGGTTGTGCTAGCAGTCAAAGTTGTGCTAGAGCCCGAGATTGTGCTAGAACCCGAGTGTGTGCCAGAGGTCAAGGCCGTGCTAGAATCTGAGGTCGTACTAGAATCCGAGGTTGTGCTAGAAGTCGAGGTTGTGCTAGAAGTCGAGGTTGTGCTAGCAGTCAAAGTTGTGCTAGAGCCCGAGATTGTGCTAGAACCCGAGTGTGTGCCAGAGGTCAAGGCCGTGCTAGAATCTGAGGTCGTACTAGAATCCGAGTTTGTGCTAGAACCCGAGGTCGTGCTAAAACCAGAACTTGTACCGGAACTCGATCTTGTTTTAGAACCCGAGTGTGTGGTAGAGCCTGAGATTGAGCTAGAGCTCGAGGTTGCGCTTGAAGTCGAAGTTGTGGTAGAGCCTGAAGTTGAGGCTGAATCAGACGTTGTTCTAATGTCTGAGCTTGATTTCGATCCCTCGCTAACGCTAGAGGTTGAGCCTAATGAGGAGCTAATTTTTGAGCCCTTGACATCTGATGAGATCCCTACACCACTAGTCGCCGACGTTGTAGGCTTTGAGCTCAAGGTTTCAACATCTGAAGACAAGACTGTAGTGAATGAAGAAATAGAAGTTCCTGAACTGACGCTAGTTGACCAGCTAGGGTACGAGGAAGAATCGAATTCTTCAATTGAAACAATATCACCACTTGAATATGAAGGTGGAGTTGTCAAAGTGTTATCAGTGCTTTCTAGCGATGGAGCGGAGTTCGAAGCACTGATACTTGAGACTTCAGGAGAGATTGTGATAGTATTTGTTTCTTGGGTAGTAAGAAGAGTTGATTTGCACTCTTTTGAAGAACAAACTTCGGTAGAATAAACAATTGTGCGTATAGCGACTGTTGTGATTTCGCTAATTGTCTTTGGTAATGACGATCCATGAGTGACGCTCGGGGTGGATGACGCAGTTTCCACTGAATGGCTAGTGTTTTCAGTAACAGGCGATGAATGAGATGTGACTGAAGTGCTGGTTGCAGAGATTGATTTTGTAGATAGGCTAGCGGACACGCTGATTTGGCCAGAAGATATCGAATGGGCGGACAGCGGGCACCACGTTGTATAGACAGTCACGACACCATTCACGGTTTTAGTTGTTAAAGTTTGTTGAGCCTCGAAGACACTCAATACCGGTGAACTGTCGCTCCTGAGCGAGGTTAAGGTGACTGTTGTAATTGTCGGTGGAGATGTCGATGAGCTCTCGGACACAGACATAGATTCAGCGACATGGCTAACCAAGCTTGGGCTTGAATGAGTAATCCCCGACACAGACCTTGTTATCGAACTTGCTGTAGCAGCAGAAGTGACCGAAGATGCTTTGCTAGATGTTATTTGAGCCGACGAAGACCCGACTTCCCCACTCGATCTGCTAGATGTGATACTCTGCGTGTTTGAGCTCATCGGCGAACTTTTCGCCGAAGCCGACAGTTGGCTTGACATGGAACGTTCTTCTGATGGCTGCAGAGCGGTACTGGATTCAGCGGGTAAATGAGTATCATGGGACGAAGATGGGAACACTGAACCGCTGCTGCCTGAATGACGAGTACAAACGGGGCAAACAGTTGAAGTAACAGTACGAACCTCTGTAGTCGATATTGTTCTCTCTACTCCATTACTGTCAGTAGTTGTTGTGGCCAGAGTGATAGTATTGGTTTCGGTGGTCAAATAACTGGTTTCAGAGGAAAGTTGTGAAGTGGTTTGTAGACCAGTTTTCGTCATCCCACTGCCTAGTGGGCACCAAGTAGTAATTACGGTGACATCTTCATTGATTGTTAACGTAGTGTAAGACACCAACGCTTCTGACGAAATCGCCGAAACGGAGCCCTGAGCATCAGTCGAGCTGAGAACCACAGTTGTAAGTTCATCGTATGAGCTCCTACTTCTTGACGCTAAACTTGTGTTTCCATAATAAACCCGGGGATAGGTAGCCGCGCGAGCTGCGCTGCCACACAAAAGTAAGGTAAATAGCTTCATCCTCTATTGACTGTTTTTGTTCTTGGCCAGATAGCGACAGCCCTATTGGATGCCCAAACACAGTATTGAGCTGCTCAAATATATATAATTCCTCTATGGCCTACAATAGTGAACCTACCCCCATCTTCAGTGGGTACTGGGTTGTTTCAATCTTGCACGAGAGATAGAAGCCACTTTCAGGACAAAAGACGAGGTAAATCGACCATATACGACCTTAAATGAAACTGAACTATTGTACATCACAAACTAGAGCTCTGTAAATAGCATTGGAGTGTTCTGGCTCCTCTTTGAGCTTTCGAGTTTGATACTTGTTTGTTTCATGTAAGTTTTATGCTGTCAGTAAATCAAAAAATGTCAAGCTTGTTTCCGATATGTATCATTAATGTCTGTAACGTGTTTAGAATAAACAGTGCTATGTTATACTAACGATGTATAGTCTATTCTACAAGCTGAACGTAGTTGCTTGGAAACAACCCTTTCTCACCGGTCTTCTCTAGTTCGCCCAACCACCAGTCATCGTCAACAAAAACAATGTTCACGATTTTATCTCCTTCTTTGAAAGCTAACTCATTGTGTTCTTCAGCCTCATTGTCATACTCAGCAATAGCAGAGTGAAGCTGCTCGCCCTGTTCTGGGGAGGCAGATTCTTCAGGCTCTGGATCTTCAGGCTCAGGGTTTTCAGGTTCGGATTCTTCAGGTTCTTCGGGTTCCGTAGGTTGGACAGTAGCAGGAACCGTCCGACGTGGGGGTGGTGGAGGCACGAAAGTAGATTGGCTGGTACGAGTAGGCAAGGCAGGTGTCGCTTGCGGTGTTGGCTCTTTTTCGGCCTCAGTGACTTCTTCCTTGTTGTCCTTCTCTTCCTCGTCAGCAACAGGCGCAGATACTGGCTCTGGGGAGCGTGAGGGAACCGACGTAGTACGAGGTGCAGGTGGTGGTGCAGGGCTTGTTCTTGTGGGTAAGAATGGTTTACCGGCCGGCGTAGGCTTCTTTTCGTCAGAGCTATCATCATCCCAATCGTCACTACTTTGATTGGCTTCGGACTCATCGTCTTTGTCATTGTCCAGCTCCGTGTGCATACCCGGAAGTGGTCTGCCAGCTGTCACTCTTGGGGCCGCGGAAGGAGCATCTTCCTTGACAGGAGCTGGAGTCTTTGTCACGCCAGGTTTTATGATCTGAGGCTCGTTGATAGCCAGTTTCTCAAATTTTTCCTTGGCCTTAGATACTTCGGGTGTAGCCTCATCTTCATCCTCGATATTGTCTTCCTCCTTCGCTGCTCCAGCGGAAGAAGTAGTAGTTCCGACTTCGCTGTGTTGCTGCTGTTGGCGTTTTTCAGCCCAAAGCTGAGCTGGAGACTTTTCATTGCGGAAGCCCTTCACGATCTTATCATCGCTCTTTTGTGGCACATTGACAGCAGGTGGTCTAGTGCCTAAGTATTTGTCAAGGTCTGCGTCTCTCATAGCTTTTGATTTTTGCTTGAGCATATCAATATCAGCCTGAGGATTGATCTTGGCAGGAGCCTCAGACTTTACCATGTTGACAAGGCGAGGGTCTTGCTTCGAGTTTTCCTCGGCAATCAATTTCTGCAGGTCAACCTTGCCGACTGGTTTATACGTCGATTGGTTGGGTTTAAGGGGTTTGGAGCGAAAGTCGCGCTCTTCAATTTCTGGTTCATCCCAGTCATCATCTTCACCAGTTTGCTGATGGGCCGTGACAGGGGGCTTTGGTACAGAAGCGGGTGCTGGCTTTGGCGCAGAGGTACTGGTGCTTGGCTTGAAGGCAGCAGAAGTCGTAGTTGACGTAGGCTTTGAAGAAGCACCGCTTGCAGACGTATTATTACTCTTAGGAGCTGCAGCAGGGCGTGGTTTTGGTGCAGAAGAAGTTTTGGTTGGTTCCTGTTGAATCGAGTACCTGGCACCAGCAGCGTTACTGATCTTCATCAAAAGCTCTCCTTCGTCTAAATCGTCTTCGTCACGAGCCGTAACTTGCACGTGGTAGCTCTTCAACACCTGGTTCGCAACTACACCAAAGTTTGATGCAAATGACGCCCGTGTTTTGAGCGGCGCACTGTCGGGACACCATCCAATCAAAATCAACTTTTGCACATCCGATCCTGGAGGGCTGACACGCGCTAACCCGAACTGGACCTTGGAGTCATCAAATGACCCGAGGAACTCACTGAAACCGCTTCCAGTGCTTTCGGCAGTGTATTCTTTCTTCCCATTTGGAGACAAAATAAGCCACTCAACTGATGGGTCAGTTGCAGTAACTACTTTGAGAAAAGCTTCCTCTATCTCACGGCAATGCGTGGTGTAGTCAATTGGTTCCAATGCCATATATATGCTGTGCTATAACCAGATAAGGTTGGTGAGTTTTTAGTGAACTTGAAATGTGGCAGTGATCTTTGGCCTAATCAGCCGACCCCTATAAGCCTACCGTCCAAAATGCCATCACCACATTCTATAAATATACGATGTCAGAATTAAGATGAGAACAATATAGCTGGGGTTATGAGTCTTTGTTGATTCCAGTGAGTTTGTTATGAGGTTGAGAATCGTACTTGTAAGATGAAGAAATTCCTTCCGTGGTCATTGTGTGATTCTACAAATTGGGGACGAACAAGCATTCAGATAGCTTGGATATTGACAAAACTAGATGTCCATCTTTAACATCTGTCTGAGATATTTTTCACTATATATATATCTGGGCACACAGGCTTAAATACCTTTTGTCTTTTCATTAAAACAGATCTACAGCCGAAGGCAGATCCATAGCCTAGAACAACCGGAAAAAAAATAAGAGGTCAATCGACGCAAGAATATGATATAGTGCTTAAAACTAGAGTGTACTAAGAGTAGTCTTTCGTGGGCTTAGGCTTCAATATTTAATTGGTTCTGTCCAATTCGAAAAATCGTCGGCGCTCGATTTTGATATAAAGTGTGTCCGAGTGAAAAATTTCAAATCTCGACCAGCGGTAAACGCAGCTCATCGCGTCCATAATATAGATAGATAAAGGATTCAAGATGGTAACATTTAACTGTGAGGTATGCAACGATACCGTGCCTAAGAAGAACACGGAAAAGCACTATTATAGATGCCCACAGGCGTACTATACCTGTATTGACTGTAACGTCACTTTCGATGACGGCATGGGCTACAAGAAACACACAGAGTGCATCAGTGAAGACCAGAAATACCAAAAAGCACTGTACAAGGGCAAGAAGAAGCCGCAGGGTAAGCCAGCTCAGGCCGAAGTGAAGAGCGAGGTTCAAATAGTCAAGACCGAAAAAGCTCAGCCAGTTCAGAACAAGGCTCAAAAGGAAAAAGTCGAGAAAGCCAAGCCGCAGAAGAGCCCTAAAAAGTCTCTTCTGGCTGACAAGAAGGGCTCGTCACTGTACAAAATCCTGAAATCCGTCCAGGACAAGGATGAAAAAAAGGCGCTACTCAAAAAACTGGTGGTGGACGCTAACGGCCACCTGGTGTTGCAGGAGTGAATTCGAAGTGGAAATGGAGCCGTTAGATGTGTATAGATGAGGAGCTATTCTAAAAAAACAAAATGTGATATACTAAGTGCGCGATACCGCTGGTCCGGTGGCTCAAGTCTTGAGTGCGCTCTCGCCACGCGATAAACACTTCGAGATCTTGTTGTAAAACTGATTTAACGACCGCAGTGGAAAGCTCAGCGTGTCAAATAAATAACCTGGCAGCTGCTTCTGCAATTGCTGGAGCTCCTCGGCGCTTCTTTGCTTGAGCAACGGCACATACACAACCTCGGTCTCATTGGTTTCCGATTTCACAAAGCCAAGCTTGTAGTCCATTACCCCGGCCCTTCCGCCTTGTGACGTGTCAAACCACAGTCCCGACTCGTCCTCGTACGACTTGTGCACTCGCACGCCACACAGGTGCTCAAATAAATCCTTTATTATATCCAATTCCTCTTCTGCAGCCTCAGTGCGTTTTCCAGCTTCCTCGCTGCGGCTCTTCACGGCTTCTAGTTGCTTCCTTAGTGACTCGATTTCTTGATCCTTATTTTCCATCTCTTGCGCCAACATTCGATTTTCGTGCACTAGTTTTGATACCAAAACATCGGCATTGTCTAGTCGGCTCTGAACTGCAGCTTTGTACTGCGAAATAGCCTCCATCCTTCGTTACAATAAGCGACTTTGAACCAGTGGTATGGTGGGCCTTTAAAGTTCCCCTTCGTCCCTCAAAATTAAAGGCGGTCCCGAAAAAGTTGTTGATCCGCACCCTCGGTATTCTATTAAGGCGGTGCGTCTGTCCCCTCGGAAAGATAACTTCACAACAATAGCAGCTATTCACAAGCAGAGAAAAAGCCCAAATATCTCAAAATACTCTCAAACTACTACCAAATACTTGAAGCCATTCAATTGATGCTATTGAAGCTCTAGATAGTATATCTTTCTACTAGTTTGAAATAATATATAAACGTAATCATTATTAACGAAAAGGAGAAGCTCGAAATTGTGTTGCAATTACGGAAAAAAAAATGAAAGTAATGAACTCATGTCAACAGCAGGTCAAGTTGGAAATTTAAAAGGACAATTGGAAGAATCAATGGCATCAAGTGCGGTTAGCGCTTCACAAAGTAAGCTCAACGAGCTTCTGGAAGCTATTCGGCAAGAATTTGGGCAGATATCGCAAGAGGCGAACACGTATCGGTTACAAAACCAAAAAGACTATGATTTCAAGATAAACCAACAGCTGGCCGAAATGCAGCAGATTCGGAACACGGTTTACGAGTTGGAGCTGACGCACCGGAAGATGAAGGATGCGTACGAGGAGGAAATTGGTCGGCTGAAGTTGGAACTGGACCAGCGTGACCGGCAGGTTGCGACTCTGGCTGCTGCTGCTCAACACCAGCAGCAACAGCAACAGCATCAACAGCAGCAGCAGCATCAACAGCAGCAACAGCAGCAGCAGCAACAACAACAACAACAACAGCAGCAGCAGCAACAGCAGCAGCAACAGCAGCAGCAGCAGCAACAGCAACAGCAACAACAACAGCAGCAACAGCACCAACAACAGCAGCTTAAACAGCAACCACAACAACCGCAGCAGCAGACTGGCGGTCCCTTGGTAGGATCGTCAAGCGCCGCGGTTCCTGGTATCGCAAACACTGTGCTCGGTTCTCAGGCAGCTCAATCCCCTCCCGCTCCAAGTACCGGCTTTAACACAGCTACTGGAGCCCCCAAACTCGCTGCGATAGAAGCCGGACAACCCGCTCCCGGAGCAGCCGCTCAGTCTCTGCACATGAAAAAACTTGCTTCAGATCGACAAGCCAACAGCCCTTCAGCGCAGCCCGCCACGGTCGCTGGCGGCCCACCTGTCCTGTCAACATCAACAAATCCTGTGGCAGCTACGGCAGGGCCAGGCACTCCAGGAACTCCCGCAACTCTACCAGCCCCTCCGGCCGCGCCGGTGGCACCATCGACGCCCGCGGCTGCTGGAACTCAGGTTGCGCCAGTGGCTCCAATGGCACCTATTGTACCTCCAGCGTCTGACAACAAGTCTCAAGAGTATTACTTGGTACCTCCACATCAACGCGCGAGTCACGCCAAGCCAATACCACCATTCCTTTTGGAATTGGATTCTCAACTAGTTCCGCAACACTTAAAAAAACAGACGAATGACTACTATATTCTTTATAACCCAGCCCTACCTCGTGAACTGGATGTTGACCTCCATGTGTCGCTAGACCACTCGTCGGTAGTATGCTGTGTGAGATTCAGCCACGATGGCGAGTTTTTGGCTACTGGCTGCAACAAAACAACACAAGTATACAAAGTTTCCACTGGGGAGCTTATTGCTAGACTTTCTGAAGATGCTTCTTCCGCACCATCAGGTGCCGACGCGTCGGCCACTTCTGAGAATGCAAAGGCAAGTCCTGCTGTAGCTACCTCGGCATCATCAGACTTATACATTAGATCAGTGTGCTTTTCTCCAGATGGCAAATTCTTAGCTACCGGTGCCGAAGATAAGCTGATTCGCATTTGGGATTTGGCCACTAGAAGAATAGTAATGACCTTACAAGGCCACGAGCAGGATATCTACTCGCTAGATTACTTCCCATCGGGAGACAAACTGGTCTCCGGCTCAGGTGACAGAACAGTTAGAATATGGGATCTTCGTACCGGTCAGTGTTCACTTACCTTGTCGATTGAGGATGGCGTTACAACTGTTGCCGTGTCCCCGGGCGATGGTAAGCTAATCGCAGCAGGTTCACTTGATAGAACGGTGCGCATTTGGGACTCAGAAACAGGTTTCCTAGTCGAGAGGCTGGATTCTGAAAACGAACTAGGGACTGGCCACAAGGACTCTGTCTACAGTGTTGTTTTCACAAGAGACGGGCACGGTGTCGTTTCCGGTTCTTTGGACAGATCCGTAAAACTTTGGAACTTGAGGAGCGCCAACGGAGGTACCGCTGAAGGCAAGGCGAATACAGCTGCCAGCGAAGTGACTTATACCGGCCATAAGGATTTCGTTTTGTCTGTGGCGACCACCCAAAATGATGAATTTATACTTTCAGGCTCGAAGGATCGTGGCGTCCTGTTTTGGGATACCCCTTCGGGAAACCCATTGTTGATGTTACAAGGTCACAGAAACTCTGTCATATCAGTAGCTGTTGCAAACGATCATCCGCTAGGGCCTGAATATGGCGTATTTGCTACTGGTAGTGGTGACTGTAAGGCAAGGATCTGGAAGTATTCCAAGCAAACATCAAACGCAGAGCCTAAACTAAGAGAAGTAAAAGAATAAATGGGCAAAACATCTTGATTGTATTTTAAGCAAAAGTATAATAGATATGAGAAAATAAGTGCTTAAGGTGGTAATCTGGTCTTATTCCCAGCTGGTGCGCGCCTTACGTACGGCTCGTTCATTTGTAGCCGTAGAGGTCATATTTGCATGGCTGTATCAGCTTATCGGGAGCATTCTTTTCCGTGCGTAGAATCCCAATGATTGAAAGTTAGATTTCTAGCGGTAAAGGCTTCAAAAGCGCGTATCTTTGGTACCGTTAGTGGACTGTTTATACATTAGGTAAGATTAATAAATTTATTCACCCGCAGAGGGCTTATAGAATACCAACGGCTATTTATAAGAAATTTCACAGGAAATTCACAACCCATAATATGCTTTTACAAGGACACTCTTGGCCCACTAGCTGGAACTTAATTTCCTCACCTCATAATGATGAAAAATTGGAGAAGCCGTGAAACTTTAGAAGTGCGCCTCCAGTATGCTCAACTTACAGCCTGAAAGTTGAAAACTCAGTATTGGCCTAAAATCCTGAAGCAAAATTCTGGAACAACAGGCAGTGGTTACGATTGCCCGCGGCCTTTCCGTATTTATCCTCTTACATCTTAACAGGAGCACTGCAATTCAAAATTTCACTCAATCAGACTTGCTCGCGTCGATGAAGATGGAATTTGCTTATTCGGTCAAACGACTAGGAGGCGGATCTAACCATGATGTTGGCAACTCAAGCTCACTTCCAAATAGGTCCACGAAATTGTTGGTACCATAGCTGTTCCAAAAGTCGTCTGCAAGCTCCTGTAGCACTTCATCTGATATTACATTCTCTGGATACAGTTCCTGGGTTTCTGTAGTATTTGGTACCACAGAATTGGTGTGCCCAGATGGAACTTGTTGCGCTCCACTTAAAAAGGTGTTTTGTTTAGAGAGGTAATGATCATAAAGAACTCTGCTAGATCTCTCCAACGCGTGACAAATTACAAACGCATATGAGGATCGCTTCAGGCGCCTCACCATGTCGGCATTCTCTGGCGCTTCCCAGCGCTTAAACAACTTTGACAGGGTCTCAGAGGTTTGCCTAAACCCTACGAAACGATCTTCATCGCTGTTAAGAGAGTCAAGGGGTACATCGAAATTCGAGGTTGCGGGACGTCCATGGCTCGCATTGCTCATCCTCGTTATAGAACCATGGGTGCCCAATATAACATATACTTCAGTAAGTGCCCTCGGAAAGTGCTTTTGAACTATGAAGGCCGCAAGTGCTAGGTGGAGGGGCATCTCAGGAGTAAGAGGGACATTTGCCCTTTGTGCATTTTTTTTGTCAATATCGAAATAGGCCTCAGTAGCTGTTACCGCCAAGGATATAGCTTGAATAGGATACTGAATACAATCAGTGATCAGCGCTGGGCATTTTTCTTTGAGATATACTCTTCTGAGGCTTGATAATACGCTCACCATATTCAACAGAGCAATATACAGATCAAGCTCGGTGAAATGTACTGTCTCCATATTCGCATGGTGTGTATAAAAAGCCAGAGGCCTGAAGTGCGTGGCCAAGAGATCTTTCACTGTATTTGACCAAGCTTCCAAGTTCGGCACCTGTCCCACTTGGTGTATGCTGTTTAAAATCATCCGCAAAGGTTTCAAGATCTTTTTCAATAAGACACAGTCTCCGTAATCGGGGTGCTCAATGAGTTTGTAATCTACCACAGTTTCCGGAATCATCGAGGGCGTGCCCAAAGAGATTGCTGCCTCAAAATCAGCGTATAGGATCCACATCCACAGATTTTCGAGGTATGTCAGATTTCCCTTATTGACGTCAAAGCTGCCAAAGAGTTTTCGAATATCTCCATGAAGTCCAACACGAATAGCTGTAGAGGCAGTTGCTTCTATAAGAAGCACAGTGTTACTGTGATCGCCGCCTATCAGCCCTTTGATGTTTTTGTAGAGATATCTCAAGAATAGATACTGCACGCGTTCCACATATGAGACTTTGGCTGTGACAAACGCTGTTAAAAACTTGTTGAAAGTATCCGTAGCTTGACCAAGCGGGCTGTTATAGTTAACTAGGCACATGATTTCCGTGATGATACCAATACAGTAGTAATTTTTCTTATTAGGAGGAACCAGCTGTATAATGGGATGCATGCCGGTAACCGCATCAACAGGTCCTTCCTTAAAACATCGTGCCAAGTCTCCATATGTCTTTGCAGGATCTAATATCCGGTAGCCTTCATATAGAGGGCCGTTAAAAAAGGCCTCCAGCATATGCTTGATTTGCTCAAAGGGGGGCAGAGTCTTGCGCAGGGCTTCCAATACCGAGTCTCCACCCTCTGTCGCCACTTCAATTGCCGTTACTTCCTTGAGAGTGGAATAACCGTTTTTTTGTTTCCACCGCTGACGCTCATCCTTAACTTTAGTCCAAATCATCGCGTAGTAGGTGTCAAACTTAAGATGACTTTCGGAAAATGCCACTTTGGTACTGGTGCAACCGTAAAACTGACTTCTATCGGCTTTTTGAACTACATATTGCACTTTACGCAAGGGGTTTTCTCCTGCCGAGCCTTCATTGCGCTCCTTCTGCTTTTTTAGCTCCTCCTCCAATTCCTTTATCCTATTCAAAAGCTCTACATTTGGAGTTGATTTGAGAAGCTCTTTCGTATTAACATCATTACTAAATCGTTCCACATAAACGCATTCCGTAAGACCTCTTGAAGCACACGTTCCACAAACAGGTCTGTTCTTATCACACTTAAGTTTGCGCTTTCGGCAGAATAGACATTGCTTAATGGATTTCCGCCGTTTTCTTGAACCTAACTCTGCTTCAACTTGATCTTCATCGAGACCAACGTGCCCGTCTCTCCCTGATTTCTCCTTGCCCGACATTAAGCTTGCTTCTTTGCATATAAACTCAGCGCTCCAGTGATATATTGAAGGAAGATGGCATTGTTTACGCAAGACAGCTTTTCAAAACCGGCGCTTCTATTATACGTGCAGAGTGAACTTTAGAGGACAAGACTTCGTAAAGTCATTGACATGGCCACATTCTTAGTCACAGATTGTTCGGTGACGTTGAAGTAGCGACAACAGAAGGTTGTTGAAGTTTATGTCTTTACCTCGTCGTTTTTGCTCAATCGAAACGATACATTTATCGGGTGTAGTAGTATATTTGGCAGAGGAAACTTATAATGGCCATGCAAAGTCACCTGTTGGGACTGCATTATACATTTGTAAATAGACAAAGCTATGGACGTATTAGGATGATGAACAAAGCTAGAGTAAGACCTTGAAATTCGGTTGAGGCCGCTCAGTAAGTACCGGCTTTTGGGACAATCATTTCTTGATAGGGTTGCCCGTAGACTGGTCGATGAGAGTCTCGGTGGTATCTTGAGGCCCTGGGCCAACTTGAGTGAGAATAACACGAGAAACACCCTTGTAAAGCTCGTCATCAAGCTCAAAAGCTATCTTCGAGGCAACTTGTTGCTTGAAAAGATCGGAAAATTGAGAAAGCTGGTCTTGAGAGAACTTAGATTCCCATCCCGAGTTCTTTTGGAAGACCTGGTATACGAATGACATCAACTTGGCCTCGTTTTCTTGCAAGTAGTAAAGGACTGCATTTGGACCGGCGTCAAAGGTGTAGGCAACGATAGTTTCGTTGTAAAAAGCATTGATTTGATGGCAGAGCTTGACAATCTTACGGGAGGTGTCATTCATGTAAAAAATTGGGGGATAAGAATCCAGACAGGTGGCGTGGAAGGAGTTAGAATCACGCATGGTGAGCTCTGCAAAACGGGAAAAGTCGCGGTTGGTGATGGCTTCTTTCATCTCCTCGAACCGCTTAGGAACCACATTTTTTATGCGCTCTTGGAAAAGGTCGGAAGTAGCAACGGTCTGCTGCATGCCGCTGGTTGAGGGGGTATCCTTTCTGTCGGCGCTCACTACAAGAATAGCAGCCTTCATGTTTGGCCAGTGCGAGGCAGGAGCAACCTCCACGGCCTTGGAGTCAGAACCATCGGCAAGATCACCCATTTCCCACGCTACGTATCCGCCGAACAGTGATCTGCAAGCAGAGCCCGAGCCTTTTCTGGCAATCTTTGAGATTTCAGAGTAGGACTGAGGAAGTTGGTAAAGCTTAGCAATGGCCACGACTAATGCCGCAAATCCAGCTGCAGAAGATGCCAGGCCGGCTGCGGTAGGAAAGTTGTTCTCAGAGACGATGTGCAGCTTCCACGTGGACATGCGTGGCAAGCTGGAGTCCTGCGACTCCAGCTGCGCACGCAAGTCGCGCAGATCTTGCAAACAGTGCTGTGTTCTCTCGCTTTCAAGCGATTCCAGCTTCCCGTTGAGCCATAGTTGATCTTCATTAAAGGATTCGCTGGTGGCCGCGGATGTCAGAGTACGCAAGTCTTCCTGGGCTAGGGTCACGGAGATCGACGAATTGGTGGGCAAGTTTAGAGTCTTGTCGCGTTTTCCCCAGTACTTTAGGGTCTACAGCAAATTTTGGTTAGTACGGATAAAGAACCAGGCTGCGCGCGATGAGGTTTGGCGCGTGCCAACGGTCGTAATACGAGTACACGAGCGATTGAGGTGCCAGTTTGCGCTCTACGACATGTAAAGTAATTGTTCATACTGCAATGTTAACTGGAGCAGTTGTGGAGGCCGTGTAGATGCTCATTTTTCGGGGGTTTGAAGTACTAGAAGGCTAACTAGTCCTTAGTTTCTCGTGTGTATTAATTAATCAAAATTTTCTGATTAAAATAAACGAGAGTGCTCCAGCACCAGAAACGAAGACAGCGTGCAAATCAGCGACGAGCGGGTTGAGCAATACGTACCACGCTAGTCATGTGGAAGGTTATATCAGATAATAAGCAAAATTGCGGGATATAGAAGGTAAATGGTGCCTCATGGGAGGTTGTGGCCTAGATTCTTCAAATACTCAACAGTACACCACTTGATGGCCCACCTTATACCTGCAAACATCACACGATATCTTCCATTAGAGCCAATATTCTGAAAAGTAGTCAATTCAAGCCCCAGCTTTAAAGCGCTTGCCGCGTCGAAAGCTCACTAGGACCTCTCGAAAGTATCAATTCGATCCCTGACACATTAGACCGTACATAGTTATTGGGGTTCGAGCCGCCTACCATAACTCGCTTCTCTACATATCGCACCGAGAAATTGGCCTGTTTACTGCGTGTTATGCGGTGCTGAATGAAAAGCTTGATGCTTGTGCTTGGTGTCCGATAGACGCTGATGACAGACCTCTTCTTCGATACTAACCTGTAGTGTTGATTCGCCAGGGAAGTAAATAGCGTGTCGGGGCGCCTTATATATTCAAATTTAAGGGCGGCGGTTGTCTTTGTGGCAGCGGCAAATTGCCAAATCGGGAGAGCAGCGTAGGGTAACCGTTTATCACACTACATTGTGCGGGTAACAGGTTTAAAGGAGCTCACCAGGCGGTAGCCGCCTCACTTAAATATCATCACTATTACCGGAAACAATGATATATAAAGATAGACTAATAAGAGACACAGGGTGGGTATTACTGGTGTTTCCAGATTATTAGTCGAGCTTTCATGCCTTCGACTTGGAAACTAGAAACTGAGGCCTACGAGTTCCATCTTACATTTGGGGAATAGTTCCTGAGTTGACCAAACGAAACCTATATAACAAACATGAGAAAAAAGACGATACAGATAACAAGGAAACATTCCTTGGAAACTACTCGGTCTAAGCGATCTATTAACCCCGTATTAGGAAAGTTGCTGGCACTCTATAACGGGCTTTAACTTCCAAGTGAAACGCACTTCGTATAGAAGTACAGCACCGCAATATGATCACATATGACGAGTAATGATCACGTGATTTCCTGCCCCCCGCATTATTTCAATTTTGAAAAATCGAAAAAAAATAGTCTCTCTCGTGCGCCTCCAGGTAATCCCTGTCTGTCTTCCAGGCCTCGCTATTTTTCTAGTTATCTGTCCACCGTCTTGGGCCCCTATCACGTCACTATCGCGCCTCCTTTCTGTCTATCGACACCCTCCCCTTCATCTGCACAATTTCGCGAAAAATTTACACGACCCTCGACTATACTTGCCACCATCCAGATTCGAAAGCGCGCAAGCGATGTCGACACCTCCCGCCGCTGGATCAGATCATACCGAGCCTGCCGCGTGCGCGTTCGCGCGCCAGTTCCAGCAGCAAGACCTTTCAGAGTGCTCTGACTATGCACTGCTCGCTCACTCTAAAGCACACCTACACAACAAACTGTTACAGAAAAAATATTTTATCAAGCAGCTGCAACAGCTCTATACCCAACTAGACAAGACCCGCAACTACCAGGAGTTTGAAGACGCGCTACTGGGCCACTGCGCCCTGCTACGCGAGATATTTGCGCTGGAACGTGGAAATCACATCGTACGGCAGTCTCCCACAATTGACTGGCACAAGTATGGCCTGGACGTCGAGGCCTACCTGCTGGCGCAGGACGACGCCGCCACCCGCGCGCTTGTCCACAACAGCGGCTGGGTCTTTCACGATATGTAAATAGCCAGGACACACACACCTTTTAACGCGAGATGAACTATTAGCATTTATGAGGCGGGTAACCGCTGGCTTCCGAATAATTAATACAAGATGACGGGCGATGGATGCCAATCAAGAACCCTGCTCGAACGCGGAATACATCAGTGAGCATGTTCAGATCTGTGCCAATTGCACGCCTCACGCGCCCAGTGCGTATTGCGCGCTCTGCGCGTTTTCAGAGCTCCATTGCGGAGCTACGATCGCTTTCAGAGTTCCAAAAGGCAGTTGCCAGCAAGAACCTGAGCGTCGTGGACTTTTACGCCACATGGTGCGGACCTTGTAAGGCGATCGCTCCGCACTTTGAAAAGCTTAGCGAGCAGCACGCGGATGTGGCATTCTACCGTGTTGATGTGGATGGAGCTCCTGACATTGCGGGGTTCTGCGGTGTTAGCGCGATGCCCACGTTTTTGTTTACGCGCGACAGCAAGACTGTAGGCAAGGTGGTAGGTGCCAACCTGCACGGCTTAGTGCAAGAGATTAAGGACCTACAAGGTTAGTTTTACTCTGGTACCTTCCGCTCCTATATATATGGTTTTTACAATATGTATTGTATTAGTGATAACTGAATTTTGAAAAATCTTGGCGATGAGTAGTAGGTCCTTGAAGTTGGCTAATGATTTGCTCAAAGACGACACCCCAGGCTTTGAAAATACTGCGATTAGGCTCCTCTTTGGTACCAAAACAGAGGATTCGCTTTTACGCCGCATCTAATGTACCATTTTCGGCCAAGATCTCTGCACTTATCGCCAAAACATCACCAGAACAAATTTACACTTACCAGGTGCCGCGACTCGTAAAATTTGGATCTTGGACGCTCTCCGGTGTGTTTTTGATATACGGACTTTCTTTTGCAGATTGGTCAGTCTCGAGCTCGTTTGAATTGTATCAAGAAGAATCGTCCCAGCCTGTAGAAGCGTGGTGGAAGCATCCTCGGCTTTTACTCGCAGCACGAACCGTGGGTTCCGTGTTACTGTCAACAATACCGCTCACGCTCGCTGCTTTCGCACTTTATGTGCCGTCACGCATCATAACAGGCGTCAGTTATGTCCCTCATGGCGCTTGTGAGCTCACTCGTCGGGCGCTGCTATCAGGCAAGCCAATTTCTCGCATTACAGAGATTGGCCACATTGTGCGCAATCAAAAGACCAAGGTTTTCACGGGAGTGGGTCCTCAGGGAACTGAAGATCGTTCCTCTTTTGCATTTTTACTGACAGACTCGCGCCGGCCGGTTTGGGATCGCTACTACATTGTAAATCGATCAGGCAACCTCTGGGCCCAGGATGGCCGCATATTTGACGCGTTGTTTGGGGGTGACTCTATCAAGAGTCTGGAGCGTGCTAATGTGTCAACAAAAGCCCCTCTAGAATCTAAATCTGTGGCACCGAATGCCTCGTCAATTCGGGGTATGATCACCCTAGAGCAAACTCGGTCCAAGCTCAGTGACCATGCAATTCGCGCGAAAGACATTGTTATGAAGTCCAAATGAGAGTTTCACATCCTCCACTCTATCAAACTGTATATACATAGCTTCATAGGAAACCGAATATTCTCAAAAAATAATCAAAGAGTAGCGCAGCACTGAAGTAGAGGCCCGTAGAAATATTACTGCTGAAGTAGCGCCAGCAGTCGGCAGGGCTGTCGAGGTTCACTTTGCGGACCATTTTGAATAGGCGGTATCCGAAGAGAGCGAAACCGGCAAGAAAGCCAGGTCCCCACAAAAGACCGCTGTTGAGTCCGGCAAGGCCCAAGAGTGCCATTTGCGCAGTTGACATCACTGTACAAATTGTACGTGTTTTGTCACCCCACGCTAACGCCGTGGACTTAATGCCGGCATTGATATCAAACATCTTATCTTGATGTGCGTAAATAGTGTCATAGGTCATACACCACAAGAAACTGCTAGTGTAGAGAGGCAACATCGTGGACCAGTCCATGACGCCCATAGCAGGGAAGCCAAGCAAGGCACCCCATTTGAAGCATGCGCTTAATACAATTTGTGGGTAATACGTGAATCTTTTGAAGAGTGGATAGGTAAAAACCAATGGTAGCGATGCCAGTCCCAGCCACCAACATTGTGCGGGAAGCTGCGCCAAAATACCCAATCCTACCGCAGTCTGGGCTCCTAGAAAGACAACTGCCTGAGTTGGCGACACTCGACCGGATGCGACAGGTCGTTCCACGGATCGAATGACCTTATCATCGAGATTGCGGTCCAGCAGATCATTTATAGTACAACCCGCGCCTCGCATTACTAGTGACCCAACTCCAAATAAGGAGAGCATCCATAATGTGGAGGAAATTGGTGCCATAGTTTCCATAGCGGCCATCGTGATGGCCCACGTACACGGGATGTACAAGAGCCAGGTTCCTACAGGTTTTTCCAAGCGCATCAACTCTGCGTACGGAATCCACTTGGCTGGGAGTTTCGAAACAAACGGCCCGAGACCTTTGAGCCGGGCCTCGCGTGCTTCCTGTAGCTGCTGTGGTGTGAATGCTGAAGTTTTGTTCTTCACATCGCTTGAGTTGAATCTGGCAGATATTAGACGAGTGCTGCGCAGAAGGCTGGTCTGAAGACCCAATTGGGTTCTTAAGGTACTGGGAGCCCCTACCAGTAATCTTCTAGCCCCAAACATGCTTGCTTTGTTCCGTAAATGCCAAAGAGGGCGCGAGCAACAACCGTTTCTGTAGACAGAGGGAACAGAAACCCATCAATTACCATTTGTACTCGAGTACATCTCACGTGTAGATGAAAGAGTATCGGGAATTCTAGCTTCCATCGATGAAAGTGATTCAAAGTTACTTTCACACTACCGCCGTGAATTCCCTATTTATCTCTGCACATATTTCATTTACCATGAATTAATCTGGGCGTTTTCTCGTGGTGTAACGTAAGCTTCAATCTTCGCAAATTTCTGCCACGCAACCGCGCTGTAACTCATACTTATTGCTCACTGTGAACTTAGCATTCAGAACCAGGTCCACACTAAGATTCGACTCTTACTTCATGTTTTGTTTTCAAACTCAGCGAACCCAATTAATTATATTTAACCGCCGAAGTTTGCGTCAGCCTTCACAGATCAGTATCCACCGGCACTTGCTGACTGTGTACACGTATAACAAACTGCAAATTAACGTCCAGAAAGGCACAGATAATCGTCGTTTTATCTCTTTCTCTTGACCACATCTCTACTTCTGAATTACAGGTTCCTTGAGTCTAAAGCTAGTTTTGAGGACCCTTTGTCGTAAGATATGATGTAAAGCCCGTAGATAGTTATCCTTGATTACATAATGAAAGGCGGAGCTTGCCTAATTATTAGAATGTAAGCCAAATAACTTGAGCCTTATTCTTCATCAACAACAAACTAGATCAGAGAGACTATTGTTCCTGAACCAATAATGATGAGTGGCTGATGCCGCATACTTATTGTGTGATTTACCATTCGTGCAAGGAATAGTGGAGTTTTGGCTTTTAGAAAGGAATTAAAATTGATATTCGGAAATAGCCGCCGAACCACAAAAGTGAAGGTTCTCTTCCAGGCAGATTCATTGATCCAGTCATTAATATGCTATAGTGGCAGAGCTTATTTGGTTGTGGATAATCACCAGATTCATTGTTTGTTACTCAAGAGAAGGAATAGAATCCCAGTTGGTTTGCTTGAAATGAAGAATATCTTCACTAATACATCCCAGGACTGCGAGATAAAAGTCTGTACAAGAATTCTGGAGTGCTCTAGGGCCTAGGCTTCAAGGTTAGTATGAATGCTCAAGAGTTGAGCAAGTATAGGGTGTACTTTTGTGGGCGCTGATTATGCCGTTTTTTACACAAAAGAGGGCACAAAGACAAAGCACGAACTCTATGTGGCAGCTGAATGCCTAACCATCATGGTGTTTGGAGGGCTTCAGCAACCGCTCCGAGCCTCTGCTAACGAGAGATGCTGACGTGTTCAAACAGCGTGACTATCACGTGCATCTCATTCTGTTATCATGACGACGTTTAACCTTTAGGTTACCATTTAAAACATACCTGATGCCTGATACAAGCACGTACTAGAGGCCGCCATGAGCTCGCCAAGTCTGAGTTCTAGAGAGGACTTGGATCACAACTGGTCAATTGCTACAACACCGTCCACGCCTCAACGTATGAACTGTATTGTGGAAGAGGAGCACGCCAAGGAAGAGCCCACGTCAACAATTGAGCGTGAGCCCTCTAAAACGCCGCAACGTCCCCTTTCATTCTATTCAAATACGGACGGAAACAATTCCAGCAACAGCTTGCTCATGAATCCTGCCTTTAGCTTTGGTGGGAGCTCAACGCAGGAAAATAGAAGGCAGTCGTTGAAGTATGTTCCGGGCCCAAAGCTGCCGCCTTCGTCTTCTCGCACCAAATCCCCCGTCCGAGCAAATAGGTCACCCTCTCCAGAGGGATCAAAACGGAGGCCTTCCCTGGTACTGGACAAGCCCTTCAATTTCTCCTCTTCTACCCTGCAGCCTCCTTCGTCGGCCGGCTCTGCTACAAGAGCCTCTTTCAGAAAGGGACATAGATACAAGCACTCTTCCGTATCCATGAACTTTTTTCAGGAACCTGAGGTCAAGATCCCACTAAACATTGCAAAGGCCTTGCCCATCCCCGACTTTGCTGATCTCAGAAGTAACATCCCTTGGCCACGCGGATACGTGCAACTCACCATCGCAGGTCTTCAGGCTCTTACATGTCTGATCACTTTCCGTCTAGGCCATGTGAAAGGATGGAGCAACTTCATTACTCTGTCGCATTTTATTCTTTACGACATCATAGGATCTTTCGCCATTATCCTCGTGGAAAATCTGTCTCAATTTCAAGTATGGAACACAGGTACTATAACCTTTCCATTTGGTCTGAACCGTATGGACGTTCTTTTAAGCTTTGCACTTGCGATATCCCTGTGCTTCATGGGTCTGGATCTCTTCTTCCACATACTCGAAGAAACAATTGTCCTCTTTGTCGAATCGACAAATCAAGACATGCACCAAGACATCGCTCCCAACATTCCTCACTCACATCATTCAGCTGCATTTCTTCATACCTCGAGTGATAAGCGAATTTGGTATCTAACCCTGGTACCCAATCTCATTCTCTCCCTATTAGGTCTATTCAAAACGTTCCGCTCAAACGCTCACACCAAGTTCAAGGCTAAAATTCCGCTGATTACCTGTGCCTACATACTATACTTGGCGCTTTACCCGTTCATACAAATCGTGACAAGCTCCTCAGACTACGTTGCTACGAGTCTCTTATCCATCTTCATTATGTCTTATGGCTGGACTATTGCTAAATGGTCGTCCACCATTTTGTTGATGGGATTTTCAACAGCATCCTTAAACGGATTAATGCTAGATGTTGACTCCCAGTCACCCAGCCAGATGGCAAATAGGCCCACCATTTCCAATTCAAAGAGCACTTTACCCATTGCAGTTTCAAGCTCTAATAACAATAGAGCAGGCAGTATTATATCCAAATCTTATGATACAACTTATGTGAAAAGTATGATCAAAGAATCCATCGAAGAGTTGCCGCTCTTTCGTGCCAACTGCAAGCTATCAAGCGATGATCTAATAATTGTAAAAGTTAACTTTGAACAATACATTGTTCTTTTACGACTTTGCATGACAGGGGGTTCAAATGATGATGAACTTAACCTGCGAATTTCGATTGATAAATGCATAAGAAGAACCCTAAAGCTCGTAGAAACTACCATTGAGATTGATAGAATCTAGTCTCAAAGATACCAAAAGTCTTGCGTTCGAGCGCGCTCATCGAGCTGTCGATGATACGGCTTCACTGTAATTAGAAGGGGATTGTGAAGAACCCATAGATGGTAGAGAAGAGACTGAGAGGCTACCTTTTGAAGGTTCGCAAACATCATTCGTATGAATTGTACCAACCATGGAAGCTCCCTAGATTATTAAATAGTTACAGGATAATCGTGCTGAAGAGGTACAAAATACTCCTCTTAAGTTGTAAAGCTTGACTAAGGGTCACGTTGTATTATCTTATGTTATGTAGGATTCTTCCTGTCAAAGGAAGCATTGAACAAACATAAATTCAGTGAGGTATTATTGAAGTCTGTGCCCTCTTGATAATTGTCTAGCAAATGAAAGGGTCTCAGAACTAGTTCTTTCATGAATGTGTTCGACATTTTGTCATAGAAGAAGAATGATGACTTATCCGTACCCTGGTCAGGATCTTTGTCACAAATACCTAATTCAGCGCTGCTTAATCCGCTACTGAGAGTATCCTCGGGCATGAACGATGATATCTTGAAAGGCGGAAGGCTCACAAGTTCCTCCGGTACCTTTGTCTTATTCCCGTTTGAAAGCGATTGGCCTTTCCCACTCGTTGAGTATATCGCAAAGGACTTCATGGATGCCAAGACATCATACAGAAGTAGCTTTATCTTTAAGCTGAAACCTATCTTATGAAATAGCTGACAGAGTGACTTCAAGAGGATAAAGCACTTGTGAGAAATCATAGAGGATTTTTCCAAACCTTCCTTTAAGATAAATTTTTGGTGAACAATCAATATTTTTAGAAAAGCATCCAACCTGTATTCTTGCGAAGCTAATTCTGCTGAGTCTTTTGAAGCAAAATTTTGGCAGCACTCATTCATGAGATCAAAAGACTTTTCACTCATTGGAATATTTCCTGTCGAAAGCTTGTTCAACCGCCTCGAAATATTAACAATCGTCTCAATAACAACTCTGTAGTATGGTATTTTGTTGTGTACATGCCAGGATTTTTCTTCAAAGAAGTCAACTTCAAGAGTTTGTAGCGTTTCTCTCAGCACTTCAATATTCGCAACTTTGTCAAAAAGCTTAGAAACAGCAGTATCATAATTCGTCTGTCGAATAATATCCAATACAAAACTGTCATGCATACAATTGTTGGCATCACTGTCTCGCAGATATAGATTTGTCAAGACTTGAAATATCCACAAATTGGTGAAGTTGAGTCTTGAAAACAATTTGAGAATATCGGTTTCTTCCACCGTTACATCACCATCCTCAGTTTCTTCTCCACACGTTTCAGCTGTGTCGATAGAATTAGGTGCTATTGTGACGTTTTGGTTCTTCTCGCTGCTGATACTGAAGTTGATAAGATCGCTTACGAAGGAAAACACGTCCTGACCTTCTATTTGGATCCTGCCAAAGGCACTGGAAACCTGTTCTTGCCCATATTTAGTGGTACTGAATTGGCTTACGACGCGGACTATTTCCAAGTAGTTCGAATCAAAATTCTCGAAAAGAATATTGAGTACAGCTTTCAGGTTGTGCTTAATGAAATTTCTCTTTTGTAACTCAAAAGCCATCCCGCGGTCACAAGAGCTTGTTTCAAGTAGTTCTATCGAAGAATTTCCTGATATGACCTTTCTAATCAAATTGAAAGATAAGACCTTCATGGATATTAGATGCGCTAGCTCTGTCGTGCTTGCACTTCTGCGCTTCAAAAAAATGGACATGAATTTATTGTATTCACTCAAGTTCATCAACATCAACAACCGCATGTTTTTCCTAGCCGTTCTCAGAGCAGGTTCATCTTCTGAGCTCAACAGGATTTTTAAGTTTGGTTGAAAAACGCTAGGAAAATTCTGAGACTCTTGCTTAACATCTCGCAAAATCTGTGATATATCACTCTCGATTCTTGAGGGGTTTGTCTCACTACCCTGTGTTTGAGGTTTTGCGAGCCGTTCTATCTGAAGCTGTTCAGATTGATGCACTTCCATGAGCTTAGTTTGAAGTTCTGTATCGATATCAAGAGCCAAGGGAAACCTTTTCATGAAAAAACGCCAGAAGTCATTAAATAAGAGAAATGAATCAGAGGAAGAATCATGTGGAGCGAGTTTTATTGATTGAAGGTGCAAAATTGTCTTCATCAGAAGAATGTGATCATTTATGAGTAGGGGGAACAATTTGTCGTAGTACATCAAGATGTCTACTAGACATTCTAGCGCATCCAAGTCACTCAAAAGTTGGTGGTATATTATGAATTCGACCCATTTGTAAAACTGATGGTAAACTTCAAGGTTGATACAAAAAACTTTGAGCTTATCAATGACATCTTTCCTTGCCACCGAACGTAACATACCATCTACAGGGGAACATATGAGATTCAGGTACCATTCAGAAGCCATCAATTTAACACTGTATGGTACTTTTTCAACGAAATCATATGTTCCAGACAAAAGCGCTTCCTTAGAAAATTCAAGCATTTCCATAAGTTTGTCATAGTTGTAGAGTTTCTCGAATGTAGGATCAGAGTCTACAACGTTCCTCAAAACCATGTTGTATTGACTTTTCATAACCGGTGATATCTTAAGATTTATCAAAAGATTACAATGGAAAACCCTATCTGAGGAATGTGACAGATAAAGAACGCCTGAGCTGATAAGCTTCCTGATATAAGTTGGGACTTTAACAATGCCATAACTTATGAACACATTCAATAACTGGTGTAGCCTAGGAAGGCTCACCATGGTTTTTAGTACTTCCATACTCGTTTTGGCAAAAACGAAGACTAAAGCCCATATTTTATCCTCTAAGCTATATTCCAGCAAGCCGTTTCTGGAATTGATTTTGAGCAGTAAAAGTTTCGCAACAAGCTGGGAGGCCTCATAATGATGGATCCTTGATGGATGTAAGGCCCATAAAATCGTCTGAATTATCTGCTCAATTTGTAAAAGCTTCTGGTCTGCGAATGTGGCCCAGTCATCGCCAGCACTATTTTCATCCAGAACTTTTGTAAGTTTATAATCAACATGCTTCAGCTTAAGGGCTGTGTTCGGTAGAAAAACATTCTCGAGGTCATTAGTTGACTCACAATTGGACCCATTTTCATCGAACTCGGCATCCCGTAAGATCGTGGTGAATTTCAGAGAGTCATTCCTGTAAACAATAAGCTCTAGTTTCTTTGAAGTTTCTGATGAATCGTAGTTGTTTGCATGGAGTTTATCGACTTGTAAAATCTCATATAAGCATTTTTTGTAAATGTCCCAATTGTTATTTGGAAAAACAAAAGCTTCCATAGATTGCTCGTGAAAAATCCTTTCAATTAATCGTTTTAGTTTAGCCAAAATCACTTGATGCACTTTATTGTTCTTTTTCACGTCATTGATTAAGTATTGTTCATCGCTTATCATGGACTTCGACGTAGAAACCATGTAATACTTGTAAAGCAGAGCCTCAGTCATCTTGTTTATCAAAAAAAGCTGCTGAGGATCTTCACAATTCTCGTTCACTTGGAAAATGCCATCCCAGAAAACTGTCAATATATGTAGAGTCATCGGGAGACATTCAAAGTTCTCAATTTTTGTCACAAAGTCTACCAGCCAGTGGTGGAAGAGATTAGAATCCATTAAATTCAATGAGTAGCAGTTCCCCAATAATCTCATGTAGTAAGCTATTCTTACTCTCCAACTTTGAAGCTTAGCGGGCTCATTGTAAAACTGCGTCATTTCAAAAACTAGCTTCTCGAGAATAAGAACAAACGTTTCTGACCATTCTCGTAGCAATTTGGTCGCAATCTCATCTGCTTGTTGAGCATTGTGCTTACTCATCAGTATTTTGTATTCAAGAGAGTAGTAACATTTTATCAGCCAGATCGATCGAGACAATGGCACTTGTTTGATGTAACATTGTTCCAAGAGTTGTCTCCGCTTGAATCCATGAGGAATTGTTTTAGAGATTTCTGACAGAGACGAATGTGGTGAGCTGATTTCTTGTAACCAGCGCTCTCTCCGGTGGTCAGTGAGCGTGACTCTTTTGGGAAGAACAAACCCGGGTCCGAAAAGATCGCTTGACAGAGCGGGCCTCGTCGTTTTGGGATCCTTGGCTTTTGCAGTAATTCTATTGATACATTCTTCTCTAATCCGTACCACTTCTGACAATTGCTCAGCTAAGAGACTAGAAACAGCAGGAAGAGACTCATGGAGAGATGATCGAGATGAAATGCTCTCGAAATTCACCTTCGAACTATTGTAGTAGCCTTTGGAGACAAAATTGAGGAATATTTTATCCTCTAAGGGCGTATGTGACCACGGATCAAAGTCTGGGTATATGTTCTTGTGGTTTTCCGTAGTCAAGGAATGCAAACCTTCAGGAGGCGTGAGAATGTATTTGCTGGGCATTTTTGGAGGCTAAGGGATCATTAGCTGGTATTAATAACGAGCTGTATAGTTCACTCGCGATGATCTCTTCAATGTTCATCAAGTCCAAATTTCACTTATTACGAATCATTTACCAGATAATTCTCCGCTGATCAAATCGTAAGTGACAAAATAGAACGTGCTAAAGCCTACTGATCTCTATATTTCTTGGCTAGTTTATACTTAAATCATCTTTTAACTGCGCCAGTGCCTGGCGATAGCGCTCCTCAGCATTATCCGATAACTGTAAAATGTCTTTCAAAGCATCCTCTTCGTCATACGACTTGGTGTGAAAGCCATCAACATCCCTGCTTAGGTCAACATCGATCTGGTCTCTCCAGAACTTCTGTTCACCCTTCCCTACCAGCATATTAAAGGCTGATCCACTAGCAGATGCTCTTGCAGTTCTACCGCAACGATGAACATATTGTTGAGAGGAAATGGGTAGGTCATAATTGATGATATGAGTAACGTTGTCAATGTCAATACCTCTCGACATAACGTCAGTGGCGATGAGGACTTTGGTTTTCGATTCGGTGGATTGTGAAGCAAACTGCTTGATGAATTTGTTATTGACACCTTTGGTATTGTTAGAGTTTATAGACGCAACGTCTGCATTGATTGCAGTTGTAAGAACATGTTTGGTAAGGAGAAGTTCGATCAACGACGCGAGTCTTATAGATGCCTCATTGCTTCTCACAAATACAAGGATACGCAGCTCTGAACCCACTAGAGAGGCGATAAGCTGAAGCAGGAAGAAAGGCTTTGCAAAACTTTTCGCAGTTGGAATGTTAATATTGTATTCTTGTAGGCGCTTTGGTAGGTGATATAATTTCACGGTATCCATCATGAAGAGCGTAGGTCTGTTGAGCTGCAAGCTATGCAGTTTCTCGGTATTTGTGGTCAATGTTGCACTAAACACCATCTTAATGACACTGACAGGATGTGTCTCTGCTTTATCACTCTTCAGTCTATTCATAATCTCCGAACACCAATTTTGAAAAGACTGGTTTAGTAGTCTATCTGCCTCATCCAGAATGAGAAATTTCAGATTTTTTAGGTTGAATGTGCCCATCTGTAGGTGATCAACTAGACGACCAGGAGTTATGACTAGAATATCTGGTTCCTGACTTTGAAATTTGCGGTGCTCATCTCGCAATGAGTTTTCGAGCTTTGAAATTCCCGTGATAAGACTTGTACCTTGAGAAAGCTTCGAGAGCGTCTCGAAGACTTGGTGAATTAGGATCTTAGTCGGAACAACTATGAGGCACCGCAACCTGTTCACAGTACGCTTTGAAAGACATTGTATGACAGGAATGGAGTATGCTAACGTTTTACCAGACCCAGTCGAGGCGTTAACCAGAATGTCACCAACACGACGGGGAAAATGTTTTTTATTCACAGATTGTGCAAAATTCAGCTTCGGTACGACAGTGTCCAGAATGATGGTTTGAATGGGAAATGTCTCCTCAGAAAACTTCGTCCTAATGTTATTCAAAAGTTTGTCACTCAAAATTCCATGGTATGCCGTGAAGGGCTTTATCATGGTGTTATCATACTGTACCTTGGTAGTATTGAGCCATGCCGCTGACTTACTTTCGGAAGTGGCTTTCTTTTCATTAAGCTGCGTATCTCTTACTATAGCCGGTTGTGGAATTGGAACTAACTCACTCTGAGCTACGTCATCTATCTCGTTCTCATCCTCATTGGATACCTTATGAGAGGGTGAAAGTTTATCTTGAATCGAAAGCGACTGCTGAAATCTAGAAAACACGCCTGAATGCTTTTCACTGTCGTACAGCTCACCGTTTGCTTGTTGTGACTCCTCCATATCAACATCACTTTCATCACTTTCATCACTACTCTCGCTCGACTCTGTTAAGATCTTTGTTGATTTCGCCTCATTATGCTCGGTATCATCCTCTTCCTCCCCTACATCCTCCTCATCCTTTCCGTTTTCCTCACCTTCTTCATCGTCCTCACTAGCCCCATCCTCTTGCTCATCATTCGACTCCAGGCTTCTTTTTAGTGGCACGATGGCCTTCAATCCTCTGTCAGTCTCATCCTCGGACTCTACAACATTTGAGATCTTAGTTGGGTCAAATCTAGTGGCAAACATGGAACATATATCCTAGCTCTGTTCCTGTTTTCCTAGCTCATCGCATGCTTCTAATAGATAGATTACCTTACCATGCTGGAAAAACTTTTTTGAAATGAATGCAAACTACGAAGAAATCAGCTTCACAGGGTTTCCTGTATCAAAGAAACAACTGAAGCTCTTCCTATCTTTGATGTACCCAACACTTCGCCTACTATCGAGGTCTGCGTGGAAAGGCCCCAACATAGTCCCTCTTCCTGTCAAAGAAGCGCTCGCAAAAGGTGCACCAATTAGAACCAACGCTAGATCGGCAACAATTCTCCCGCAGTTCGTAGGACTGAAGTTCCAAGTACACAATGGTAAAGAGTACGTTGCTTTTGAAGTGTCAGAGGATATGGTTGGTAGCAAACTAGGCGAGTTTGCACCTACTAGGAAGAGATTCAGTTACACACAAACCAAAAACAAATGATAGGAGAAAATAGTACCCTTGCTGTCTCAAGCCAACGCAAAAAGAATTCGACGGTATGTTTGAGAGCCCAAAGTGAAACTACCGTACGAGGCTGCACTGCATATGAACTGCTGTACGCCTCTCTCATACCTGTAAATAGTAAACTCATATAGCACGAAGTTGAGAAAGACGCCGCTGCAGGTGTGGCCTTGTTCAGTCCTTTGGAGAAGTATGAATTGGCATTTAGTCTATATGAGAACCGCTTTAGGCCCCCTGAACAATGCGCTGATCACCAATTCTCCTCTCCTTCGCAACTGTTTTAAATATACGACTGATTATTGTGTTCCGCTAGGTAGAGCTATGCGCTCAAAATCAACGACCAATACCGCTAACAGATGAAGGATTATCCGAGGAGTTGTGTTTTTAGATCGTTCCCCGATGATGACTAGCGTACTCTTTATAATTAAGCACAGCGAATTAGCTCATTCTCTTAATATCTATATTGTAATCTGGAGCTTCATTCCTGACAAGACTTAAGTATATTAGTCAAACTGAGATTTAATCCTTAGTCCTTTTTATATTCTCCGGACCATCTTAGCCGCCGAGGACCGACGTGAAGCATGTTGTACGGTCTTACGAAGGATAATAGCATCTCTAGAGTTATGTTCCTTAGCATGCGATGCTTTCCACCATTTGCTGGGGAAATATTGATCCTCTGGGTTTTCTCACGTTTACCAAATCATATGTAAGCCGGTTGAAGCATTATAACTATGTCGCAACACCATGCTTTTCTATCAATGGACAACTTAAATCTGAAGTCCCCTGACTGAATGCTTTTAATACAGTTTAGTTCCATACACGAGCAAAGAAAAAGAGTTGAGAGTACCATATCTATACCGTGGATTCAATGGGCATACGGTTTTGGGTACTGCTTGCCAGGTTGGCGGGGGCCTCTTGTTTGATGGAAACAATTACACATTTGATCGATCGCTGCTTGAGCCAGACATGAGCTTTTCTTCTCGAATAGCGCCAGTGCGGTCAATTGTGGGCCAGTTCCCCCAATTAGGGAGACGCAAAACCAAGCAGGTAGCATTGTCAGCGTGTTTCCCGCCTATCGCGGCGACGAACCGAATTACTTCCTCACTGCTAAATTGTGGAGACGCAGCTTTCAGACCCCGCATGTTCACAGTTGAGGTTATGAGGTCTACTACTTCCTGATCGCTCATTAAATCAGACACGCCATCGGTGATCAGACATACAAAACATTCGTCACCCCCAAATTGTAATTTACTGATCTCTGAATGTGGTAAAAATCTTGTGCTGCCAATCAAATAGGAATAGATATCAGGTTCACAAGAGAGGCCGTCTTGTTTACCCATGGCGTCGCCAAATGACCTTGTGTTGGCGAAATTCTCCAGGAATCTGGTGTCGCCAAAGGAATCTGACTGAAATGTGGCGCCTAATCGGCGTGATTCTCTAGTAGAGGAAGGATGATGCATTTTGGTTAGACTATGCGCGATACCATTTTTGTCACACAGTAAAATTTTGGCATCGCCTACCTGAGTAACAACGAGCTTTAAAAGACCTTTGGCATTTATGAAGAACGAATCATCAGCGGAGCTCGGTTCTTTATAGGGTGATAAGAAGATGCTGGAAGCTGTTGATCCACCGGCCGTTATTACTTTGCCATCCTTGTAGTTAAGGGGTCCAATGGGCGCACAGCAGCGTTTAAGATCAAAATTCATGTATGATAGGAATAAGCGTAGCCTCTCGTACTCCGTAAGAAGACTCGTTTTGTCTATAATGTTTCCCCAAGTATCAAATATCATGCGCGAGCCTGATTTGTCGGATTCAAAGAGGACCTGTTCTTGTTTGGTATTACAGTTTGCAATAAACTTGTTGAAGTAAACCTCCTTTTTGGCATATATTTTGCTCCAGTATTGTCCACCCACAGTGTCTTTGTATTGTTTAAGCAGCTCGAAGAAGGCGTCGCGAGATGGAAAAGTCGCGGCAAGTTCATGATGCAGTTCTTGAGCTAGTAACTTTGAAACCCGATCACCGCCGTGGCCGTCAAACACAGAGAGGTTCAAAATGGTCTTTTTGAGTGGTAGTTCATTCGCCCAATAAGCTTCTTTGTCTTTTATATCTTTATTCCAAATACAGTTCATCTCGGACCCTGTAGATGGCATCTTTAGCATATTAATGGAATAGGTATCTTCGTTGGTTACTCTATTTATCCTGCTGCTGCTGTGTCCTATGAAGCTTGGAAACCTGCTTAAGTTGATTCTCAGCATTGGTGAAAGTGAAGACGCTTTAGCGGCTAGAGAGCCCCCATCTGAGCTCACATCGGCCTTTCTCGAGGTCTTGAGAACCAGGTTTGTAGGTCTCAGAAGTACAAATGGCTGGGATTTACCCATTGTGAAGTTATCTTGCTGTATAATCGTTTCGAATTTTATTATTGTTAAATATATACCATACTCCCCTCTTTCAAGATCGCTAACTACCCTAACTTCTATGTGAAGGAAGAAAGCGATAATGATTGAAGGCGTCCAGATGGCAAATAATAGTAACAAGCAGAGACTTGCACCTTTCCTAGACTTACCGATAAATGAATAAGACGCTGTCAGCACCCTGAAGAGTCTTGAAACTCTATTTTTTGACGTTTTACCAAAGATGGAGAAAGAACAAGCCAAAACTACCAGATTCTGGTGGCGGCAGCGTACATTGTGAGTAGTTTCTCCTGGATTCTGGCACCCGTTGTTCCCTTCTTTCACAGCATCTAACCCTTTTTCCCGGAAGAGATTAATTGATTGCAATTGATGAGTTAATTGCTGCCTAGGGGATTGTATAGCAAGCTTTTTTTTGGTAGTTCTAATCAACCAGGACAGAGCTACTACGAACTTGGCTTGCTAACGGCCAAAAGACTACTGTGATGGTTTTTAATATCAGAAAATATTCCTCAATCTCATTACTTCGTACTGCAACCACAAGCCCATAAAAACCGTATGTGATAAAAAGTTGGATCTGAACAAAATGGTAAGCAAGCGGCTCAATTGAATATATCCTTGACACCTCCATTACTATTCGACCAGTCCTTGATCAATATATCTTTTTATACGAATAGGTCTCAGAGTTAATAAATTTTTGATTGAGAACCCTACAGATTTGATGAGTTTGAATAGTTTAAAGTATCAGAAACCCCATACACCCTTTTCGCACATGTTCTTTCCTGGCCTAGCAAGCAGGTTCGTTCCTAGAATCGTAAGGGCTTCTACGATACCACGCTTCGCGGTTTTACCGCTAGCAGTTCCAGCTTTCTCATCGCTTCGTTCTTTCTCCATTGGTAGGCCGAACTGGGCTACCCTCAATCAGATTAAAAGAGGTGTGGAGCCTCCAAAGAGAAAGAAGGCTACGGTCTCTCCCGACTTGGTTCGTTGTCCTCTTCGTAAGGGTGTGGTTCTGAGGGTTATGGTACTCAAACCCAAAAAACCTAATTCAGCGCAGAGAAAGGCGTGTAGAGTGAGGTTGACAAACGGCAAAGTTATATCTGCCTATATTCCTGGCGAGGGCCATAACGCACAGGAGCATAGTATTGTATACGTTCGAGGAGGACGTTGTCAGGATTTGCCGGGTGTGAAATACCGTGTGATCCGTGGTGGTGGTGATTTGAGCGGCGTGGTCAATAGGATAACTTCACGCTCCAAGTACGGTGTAAAAAAACCTCAGAAAGCCTGAGATAACTACTTCATGCATACCAGCTCTAATCCTTGTATATAAGAATCAACATCTGAGTCTTCGTGTTGAATGATTTTTGTATGATTTTAAAATGTAATAGGGGCCTTCGACCTACAAATAAAGCATTTGATGAAATGTGACATAGACAGCCATTGACAAACAGCGAGATACATATTTGGGAATGCTGCACCTTCGACCCGAAAACTTACTTGTGCAAAAAACTCTGACAGAGGCATGGACTGCCAATGAGGCTGGAACTCCCTTGACGCTAGATAGAGTGATTTCTGATTTTGACTACACGACTCTCCATGTGTCGAACTCGGCTGCAGACAAGTCCGTCTTGCTGCTTAGCATGAAAACAAAGGCTTGGCTTAGTGTTTTGAAATGCGGTAGCGGATTTGTGGCTTACCTGGAAGAAAAGTACAATAGGCTGCCAGGCGTTGCCGCATGCTCCCCTGAGCAAGGCTACGATTTCACATTGGAAGTGAACCTTGCCAGCCTTCAAAATGACACGATTGTGCAGCTCTCTCTGCTTAAGATTCATGTGATGGCATTTCCATTTCAGCTAGCATTTGACGAATTTACGAGGCTATGCCAGCTTCCCGAGGGCTCTAATTCCAGCGATGTAGTGCATCAAATTCAATACCGTGATGACGAGAACATTTTTATCAAACCCTCCAACGATCGTGTCACTGTTATTTTTGAAACCTTTTTCCAGGACGAGACAGACAAGGTTTTTGGTAAGGTGTTCTTACAGGAATTCGTAGATGCCAGAAAGCGTAACCGCAGTATCCAGTCTGCGCCGCAGGTACTATTTTCTCACGAACCTCCTCTTGAAGCTGCTTCCTTGATGACCGCGCGTTCCGCTGACAAGAATAGGCGTTTCATCACATTTGTCTTGTTCCCTCGCCACTTTTCAACGCCCGAGCTGCAATTCTCTTCTGTTTGCCACCTATCGCTATTCAGAAACTACTTCCATTACCACATCAAATGCTCGAAAGCGTTCATGCACTCAAGAATGAGATACAGAGTTGACTCCTTCATCAAAGTGCTCAATAGGGCCAAGCTCGATGAAGACGAGGACACAACTGAACAGACTACCAGAAGGACAATAACCGGTCGTAAGTTAGTGTATTGAATTTATATAATGCCACTGACAAATTTGGGTTGCAAGCAATGCATTCGTAGGCTAAAAAAACGTCCGTAAGGCTCAATTAAAGTATTCTTTCCTTCACAAGGTTAAAACCGCCTCGTGTCACTGCGATAGACTGGGATTTTGATTGTGAGAGAGGATTTTAATTGTTGGCGAACTCTTTTGAGGCAAGATTGTTTACAATAGAAATAAATACAGATCGATATGATATTAGTGAGCGAACCCGGAATGCACCTGGCCTGGTCCTTTGCGGTCATTCAGTTCCCTCCTGTAGTCGGGCATCGGCCTTCAAAATCTTGTTATACGAGTCTAATACAGGATGCTAGTTCCCTGATCTTGAGAGATTGGCATATATTTTCGGTTTAGACCTGTACAATAGCCATACTATTCATTCTAGAGTGGCTCTATTGTTAATAGAGTGGTGGTGTATTTTCGCGAATCATTTTTTGGTAGTTAGCTCATCAACTACAAACTTGAACTAGGATAATAATAGTCAGTTTCGACACCTCTTTGACAGCGACAGTTTACAGATCAGAAAGCTTCCTCAAAAATCTCTCGACCACCATAGCCTAGAGGCTTTTTTTTTTTGAATGGGCCACTTAATTAGTTGTGAGAGGTAACTTGTCTTCAAAGACTACTAAATTGACTAACCCACTAAATAGACCCGAAATTTAATTACCTTCGCAGAATACTACAGAGCGAATCAATAAACACCAAGTAATCATATAAAATCATTTAGACTATTTCAAACTCACTCGTTATTATAGGTTTTTCTTCCAATAACTTTTTCAATCATTAAAATTACTTGACTTCCAGGCCACAAGGGCTAATTGAGAAAGATATCTATCGAAAACACTCCAAAATATTCAATCGATATGGTGAGCTGCAGCTTGGAAATCAGAAAACCTCATTGATGCGATAAGGTTCCGATTTATCTATGTTTTGTAATGGTACAAAACTGTCACTGAGTAACCCATTGAAAAAAATATTCGTTGAAAGCGATGTCAATCTCAGGTAAGTAATTCTCCCCATGAGAATACAACCATAAGTGCACAGCTCATCAAGCAGTTATGAATTTCAGAATTGAGTTACTACTGGCCTGCTTTTCAATCCTACCGCTCTGACAGATGTCTTTGATTGAGATCTTCGATTACAATGTAATTTTCATCAAATCTCATGGCTCGTATAACACGATGTACGAAAATTTTTCGACATAACAAAATCAGGGAACTTTTCCCTATAACCTTGGTGATCGAACTCGTAATTTAAACAGTAAACTGCTCTATTCTCGCCCTTAATGTCCTTTTTTGGGTTCGACTCGGCCCCTCAGAGCCAGTCGAAAAAGACTGGACGTAAGAAGAGGACAGGGACGCCTGACAAGCCACTTGATTTTGAGGAAACATATCAGGGTTTTGGTGAGTACGAAAATGAAGAAGACGACTATTTGAACGACGAAACGTTTGGAAATGCTGGTGATTTGGGCACCGACTTTGATTTTGGATACGGGAAGGGAGAACAGGAGAATTCCGCGGCTCCCCCTGCTTCGGCTGTGGACCAAACTCGCTCGTACGCTTCGGCTGCAAGTGCTGGTCCAATTGCTGGCGCTCCTCAGTTCATGGGAGCACAAGCTCATGTTATGGATGACGGCATGGACTTCACCCCGATGGAGTCTTTGTGGACCAACCAATCAATGATGATGCAGCAAACGCAACCACCTCACCATTCGCAAGTTTTGTCCATGGAAGAACTGGAGAGGCAGCAACATCCACAACAGATGGGAATTTCGCACGCTCAACAGCAAGGGTACATGAGTATGCCCCCTCCTCCCCCAATGGCCTACGGGTATCCCCCACAGGCTTTCATGCCTCAGGCTCAAGTGATGCCCAACAATGGCTACCCCGGGGCTCCCCATGGAATTCCTCCTCAAAACCTGCCACCCCATGGCATGTCTGCTCAGGGAATGGCCCACCCTTCGATGGCTCCGCCACAGTATCAGCAACCGCCAATGGCTATGCACCAACAGCCAAACCCCCATTCTCAGCAAGCGCAGCAAATGCCGCTAGGAGCAGGTACTTTGTCTCGCCAAGAGATGCAACAGTCTCCTCAGGTGATCCAGCAGCCTCTGCAGGCAAGCTCGTCCGGCGATGGGTCTGCTTATGCTACTCCACCACCTCAGGTCCCTATTTCTCAGGAAGCGCAAGGTCAAGTAAGACTACCTCAGCAAACAGGCTCCCCAAGACCTCAGATCCTCTCACCTTCTCAGGAACTAAAAGAAAGCACCCCTAGAGGCATCCGTCGTAGCTCTATGCGGAAGCACCAGGAACCCTTGAGTCAGGATGATTTCAAGCGCTTGCAGGTGCGTCAAGCTAAAGTTGACAAGATCTTAAGACACAGTGGTGTCATGACTCCTCGTGACAAGGACTTCATAACGAGATACCAATTATCACAGATTGTGACAGAGGACCCTTACAATGAAGACTTTTACTTCCAGGTCTACAAAATAATTCAACGTGGCGGCATCGTGGGTGAGTCGAATAAAGGTCTGATTGCGCGTGCTTACTTAGAGCATTCTGGGCACCGTCTTGGAGGACGTTATAAGCGTGCCGATGTGGCTTTGCAGAGAATGCAGAGTCAAGTCGAGAAAGCGGTTACGGTGGCAAAGGAAAGACCGCAAAAGAATCGTGAGAATCTGGACAGTGCCAAAGGAGGTGTTTTGGGTAAGATTTCTTCTGCTAAAAACAGTAAGGCCCCTAGAAGACAGCTTCAAATTCCTTTGCAAAGAGACGAAGATGATGAAGGCTCTACCTCGGCTATCGAGGAAGTTGTCGAGTCTTTGAATGGCGTAAGTATCTCTGCCTCGGCTAAGGCTAGAAGAAGATCTTCTTATGCATTCCGTTCCGTCGATCAACGTGCCGTGTTAAGTCGTTCTGGTGGCAGAAAATTTGTTCTTTCCTTGATTGAGACTGTGTACGCAGAAGTGCTTGAACTGGAGGCTCTGTTGAGAAGTGGTAAGGAAACAGACAGCACCCAACTGTGGGAGGCTCTGCACATTTCCGATGATGCATATGAGGTATCTCCCTTCATTTCAATCTTGTCATTTGACAAAGGTGTGAAAATTATGCCCCGCATTTTCAACTTCTTGAACAAGGAGCAGAAGTTGAAACTGCTCTACTGCTTCTTTAGCGAATTGTCTCACTTGAACATTATTGTAACCAGTTCCTACAAGACCAACCCTGATCCAACCGACTCGCAGCTGAAGAAGATCGAGCTTTTCCAGTCAGTCTTCCTTAAGATCATTGTTTCATTCTTATCGAGCTCCGCTGAGTTTCTGGAGGTGCTTGGCCTACTCTTTGCGCTGGTCAAGAACAATAATGTCTCCTTTATCAGCACCTCTAAAATTGGGTTGAACCTTGTAACTGTTTTGATTTCTCGTGCCGCTCTCATAAAGCAGGATGTCAGTAGAGGCAGTGTTCTATCCACTGTTGAAGCTTCCTCATGGAATGAGATCTACGACAAGTTGTTTACCGCCTTGGAAACGAAGCTTGCAGTGGTATTTCCTCCTGAAGAATATACCGCCAAGGTTGTCGCAACTTCTACATCAGGTACACCGACATCTGCAACTGTTGGCCAATCGATCAAACACCAGTTTTACGACCAGTCGTATATTTGGCAGTTCCTAGCCTCGTTGGCCTTGAGTGGGAAGTTAAACCATCAACGTGTCATCATCGATGAGATTAGGGAGGAAATTTTTGGGACGATAAACAGAGCGGAGCAGCTAGTAAAGAACCCCTCTGTTGAAGAGCAGCAAATCGCATTCTATCAAAAGGATAAGCTCTACCAAGACTTAAATCTGTTTTTGAACGTAATGGGCCTGGTAGCGCGCGATGGCGAGATTAGCGAGCTTAAGTAAGGCCACCGACGATTGATCATCGTTCAAAACCCCCGTAAGCCATATACGTGTACTATATATTGCCAAGACTGTTAATCAAGAAACCATCATGAATTGTTCATCCGTTGTTAGTGCGCAAGTCTCTCAGATGACATACATATTACAAACTCATAGCGGCCAAGTACTTTTAGGGTACAACATATGACAAAAGAGAAATGGCGGAACACTCTGAGGACAGCAGGATCAACAATAAGCTAGAACTCGTTGCTCATTTATTTCTGATATATTTGGGATATTCTTCTCTTTTGGCTGATGTTGCGAACATAAAATTCAAAGAGATCGGAAAGAAGAACGTCGAATTCGACGTAACAATAAATTCAGATGTTGCTCTCTCCAAATTGGGAATCTCAAACTGCGACCATCTGGAGATCCTTTTGATGGATATCAATGGCGGTCAAAAATGCATGATAAGTATTTGCAGTAAAGAGGACTCTCTCAAGCAGGGTATCTTCAGTTATAACATGGATCTCTTCTCACGCGAAGTTCAGATAACATATCCCCTGGAGAAATCGCAAGTAACCAACTTTTACACTGAAGAATTAGACGAAGCTTTTGATGCCAAATTTCAGTTAGAACACGAACCCACGAAAAGAGCCTCGAGCACAAGGCAAAATCGCGAAGATTCTTCGGTTCACGAGAAGCTAGAGAAGCTCAAATTTAGCAATGTAACCTCTCCTGCTGCTTCTTTACCTGCAAAGCAGCCTTTCTCCGAAATTCCAGGCTTCGAAGACGAATACGAGATTCAGCAACAGCCAGGAAGATTAGCCACTGGTGCATTTGGGGTACCAGGGCTCGCAGTTCCACCACCAGAGGTGGGTTATGGAGATCAGGATCTTTACCCAAGTGGTCAAAAATATCCAAACTTGCAGGATCCATCTTCGCAGTTCCCTGGGACCCGGCCCGGTCAAGGCGGAATGATTTTTGATCCCTTGCGCAACGCTCCTGACGACTCACGATCAAATCCACTTCGCGGTGGCCCTAATACTGGGCCTCAACCACCATTCCCTGGAGCTCGGTTTGACGACCCATTTGGTAGAGCCTCACATCAAGGCGGCGGTGGCGGTTTTATCTAGCTGGCAAGCATCCATTTTACAACTTTGTATTTCTACTTAAGGTACTATTCGGTTTTGTATAATTAAAGGCAATTTTAATGGGTGTATACTGCCACCGTGTTTCCATCCTGCCTATATATCACTACCTGAGTGTTTTGGCTTGTCAAAAGCCCAAATCCTTCCTTGTCAAGCTCTACTTGATTTATTTGGATGATGTCTCCCAAACGATCTTTGCCAATTCCTGATGCCTCTATGATGTTACAATTCTCATCAAACACCAATAATCCTACTGCATTCGGTACCAGCTGCGCCAAATTGACCTTCTCAACTGTCTTAGGTTCCATAGCTTTTACTTATCTTCGTACCTTTTTAGGCTGACCTTGATGAAGTGAGCTCAAATTTCAATAATTGAATGATTGATTTACGATTATTAGAGAAGAGCGGAATAGAAAGATGGGCTAACTAGCATATATTATACCAAGGAGCAGCTTAACGCTTAACAGACACCGAAATTGTAACACCTTGCGAGTGTTTATAGAATTGACAGCGGTAGGGTCTTCGATAGAGCTCTTCCCATCGTAAAACGATGGCTGACGCGGTTCATTCCGAATTTGTGAAGTATGCATAGCTAGTACTTTTTCGTGACATTTATTGTGTACTTGCTAGGAATTTTGATATGGCTTAAGCGCTTGATATCAATATATTCATCTTGATGTCATGCTACCCCTTACGTCAAATTACAACAAATCATCTTCGGCTCCCAAGCTTTTATGGAGAGAGCAGCAGCTTCAAGCTTTCGACTACACAACCTATAAGATCCTGAGTATTGAGGGCGTAATCTAGGTGCTCTGTGGAACGCTTTTAAAGGTTAATTCGACACCAAAAGTGGCCTACGACAACAAAACGCATTCCAAAATCATTGCAACTAAACTCATAACTACCAGTACCATCTCTACGATATAAGAAGTGGCTGTTATGGGACCCTTTCGTTAAACTATGGGGCCATGGTTACTAGTTTCTCAAAGATAAAATGTGATTATTTCACTGCTCAATCCGACTAATCCAATGGAACTTTTTATACCGTTATCTTCAGCTAGTAGACTAATCCCTGGTAGCAATGCTGAAGTACCTCTTCGCGACCATTAACTATGAACTCGCTGTCTATCACTTTCTGATATGGATCCTGGAGTCCGTTTATCGTGCTAACGGATTTCCTCTATAATTCAGGAATCACTGACAAGATTCCAACCGTACTTCAAGTTTCATCACTAAAGGAACTAGGAATTGAAAGCTGTCGTTATGTTCTGGGTGATAATCACAATTGCGGCAATGCTCTCAGGACTATGTTCCTTTCTGTTTGTGAATCGATATTTGTCGTTTAAGTTGCATAAAAACACTGTTCCTTTCACGCTCGGAACGTTGTTGGTAAATATGTGGATATTGCTGGCGATCACATACTTACTACCGCTAGATGTTTTCTATGCTGCGAGATCACAGTTAAGTCCTAGTGGGAATTCAACTATATCTTTGGCCTCCCATGAGCCTCGCTCTGTTTCGCGAGACCTGTCGGCATTCATTGCCAACGGTTGGCAAGAGAGTGAAACCAATAATGCACCTAACCTAAGCGGGCTGTGGTATAGTATCTACTGGCTAGAGTTTATCATCTGTTGGTTTGTATTGCCCGTTTTGATATCGTATTTGGACCTTAAATACCTGTTCCCACATCAACAGTACGTCTCGGGGCGTAAGACGGTGTTGCGGCGTATAAGGAGGGCCATTATGGTGAACATCAAATTTTACGCCCTTTGTGCACTTGGACTCGTGGCTGGCGTGTTATACTTGGTGTTCGGCACAAAGAGGGGATTGTGGGATTTGAAACCACTCGTTATCTCTTGCTCTCATCTTTATTCACTCTCTTATACGTTGATACTACTTTCAATAGGGCTCATTCTTCTACCGAAAGCGTTACTTACTGGTGCTAACGATGAAAACAAACTGTTTGTCAAGCTAAGTAAAAGTAACGACGAGCTTAACGATGCGAAAATGGGAATGACCGACTATGCGGGTAGAATCATGTGTATTCCTGAAGTGCGAAATGGGGACGTAGCCCTCGCTCAGGCAGTGGCGGAATGTAAGCTCGAAGTGCAATCTTTGATAAATGAGACCCAGATTCACTTACCGCAAACGGTTAATGGTGACCAGCATACTAGTCTGGATAAGCTCAATAAACGCTATAACGGATTCAAGACAGAGTATTACAATTACCTATACCATCAAGCTAGATCTGACCGAATCATACATGATCTGGCCCAGTCACATGTTAAAACCATTTCGGCCACCAAGACCGCAATTAAGTGCACCCTAGGAGTTTTTTGCATGGCACTCTCGATATTGGTAGTATTTCTGGAGTTGACGCCCTCGAAGCTCGCGCACTCTAAGCTATTTCAAGGTAAGAGCTGGCTCAACTTCTTGCTGGAAATATCCATCCTCGTTTACAACACACTGGTATCACTATACGCCATGAGCTGCTTCAAGTTTCAGAATTTGCATTTGATATCCAACGGTCACAGCAGCCCACAAAACGCGCTTTACTATTCACTCTACTCCAGTAGACTTCTCCTACCTTTATGTTTCAATTTTATGACACTTATTTCACATGATAAAGATGCCCCGGAGTCTAGCTTTGAAAAGGTGCTATATCAGGATTTGAAACTAATTCCGCTAGTCGATATTTTAAATCGATATCTTCCCGTCATTTTCATCATTGTCGTGCCCTTGGGATACTTGCTTGATCTCAAAAACAAAGTGCTAGTCAAAGTGCTCGGTAGGGAGTATTCCTATGAACTATTTGGTATTTTTACAGATCCTGCTCCTCCGCGTGAAGAGGTTTCAAACGATTCTTCCCAGGCGATGGATAGGTCTCGGCTGGATGAAGATTACGAATATTCTTTGCAGGATGGGAGATACTTATTCCAGAGAGCTACCTCGAATTATAATTTAAGAGAAGATGCTGCAGTCTCGGATCAACGTTCGTATGTGTAGCATGCGCGGGCGTATGTGATGGTTTCAGGTTAATCTAACGTGACATCTGCTCAAGCACTCATTGTTGGACGCTACAGGGTTCAATGACCAGCCTACTTTTCAGATCATGAGCATAGAATTTTGATATATACAGGTGGGTGTTTAGAATTAATACATATGTGATGGATGCCATTTACTTTGAAATCTTGAATGGGAATTTTTCAACAGAGCTCTAGATTTATATCCACGATCGAACTGTTTTCATCACTATTAACAAAAGGTCTTATTTACATCGAAGATCATATGAATTGGGAAACTATTCTAGGATATGGATACGTTATTCCTTGGTCTCTTTCTGCCTATCCACCAATATGGCATAATTGGCGGCAGCGCTCATCTTCAGCGATGTCCCTGGACTTCGTACTGCTAAATACAGTTGGATATTTCTATTTACTGCTTTCTCTTTGGTTACAATTGTTCTGCTGGCAGACCGAAAAAGATAATCAGCTTACTGATAGGCCAATGGTGTCTGCATTTGACTTTTACTACTGCCTACATGGTTTTACTATGAACTTGGTTTTGGTTAGTCAGGTTGTATGGGGAATAAGGCTATGGAATTTCAGAAGCTCTGGGGCAAGAATGAAGCCTGTATACCGCAGAATACTTTTAGGATGTCTGTTGGTAGGTGCGCTGAGTGGAGGACGGTTTTTATGGCATCATTGGAGATTTGGCTGGGTCAATGCAGACACACTGACTCTGTGCAATACACTCTTCCTACTAAAGATCAGCCTCTCTTTATTGAAGTATTTTCCTCAGGTGAAGCATAACTTTGATCGTAAATCTATGAATGGGTTCCCAATACAGAGCGTAGTTTGTGACGTGGTGGGCAGCATCTGCTCTTTAGCTCAGCTAACAGTGCAAATTGCCAGAGATCATGGATCACTGACAATGGCAGCAGTTGATGCCAATTTTGGACGTATCGGGATCGCCATAGTAACATTACTGTTTAATTTCGTCTACATATCCCAATGGCTGGTGTACGGACAATAGATGTGAACCGCTAACCCAAAAGGGCGGCCGGATTTATCTAGCTATTAGGTTGACACCGCTTCTGACTTGTCCGGTGCGGCCACCTGCAAGTATTAAGGAGAGCAGGGTATTCATATTTACTGTTTCCCGGAGCAGCCTGAAGACTAATTCCTTGTGAGGGTGAATGCTATTTCAGTGGTAAAGACTCCGATACCTCGGGATTTACCAAAAACTTATATTTCTTCTTGGTAACGAGCACATCCGTAAGGGCATCGTCATCGACAAACCAGGCCACACGTCCTGCCGCTCCTTCATTGACTATGCTGCTTGGTAGTCCTTTCTCAGGTCTCTCCATAATGGTCTTAACAACAGGAGCTTTGGTGGCGCCCTCGACAACAAACGTAACTTGATGAGAATGGCATATCACAGGAATTGTAAGAGAAATTCTGGTTGGCGGACCACTGGGTGCATTCGTTACGGGCACGACCCAAGCAAGGTTTTCGCGTAAGTTCTCAGAGAAGTTTGGAAATAGAGAGGCAATGTGGCCATCAGGAGCGCAACCCAGGAGGAAGAGATCGAACATCGGTAGTTTTACGGAGTCTCTGCCAGCAAAGCCCTTGATAAGCACTTTTTCGTAGTCGTCGGCACATTCCTGTGGGTCGTCAATGAGTGATTTGTTAATATGATAAACTCGAGGGGCACCGTAGGTGCTGGTGTCGATGAGGTCGAGGATTTTACGTTTGGTATTCCCAAAGTTCGACTCAGCAGATTCGAAAGGCACAAGCCTTTCATCAGCAAAGTAGATGTCCCATTTACCCCATAATACGTCCGTGCGCTTGAGAAGACCTTCATGTAGAACCTGAATCAATGATCCACCAGACAAGGCGATTTTGAACCGTCTTTCTTTGATTTTCTTGAGTTTACTGCTGCTGCGGGACGTCCGTGAAGCACCAGCAGAAGAGCCATGTCCGTGTCCCACGCTGCGCGAGCTGGATTGTCGAGAAACAGAGGCAGTGCCAGCGTTACTGCCGTCCTGATTGGTACTAGCATTGCCGCTATTGCTATTTCCTGCGTTGGACGCGTTTTTCAGCGCGAAAGGATCCTTGGATAGGGCGAGGTTCTGGGCGTGCACAACATGGTCTGCCACAGCCTCAGCCACGCCCGTAAATTCGTGAAAGGCAAACACCTTTGGTACTGTTGTAGTCATCTTGACTTCGTGGTAGGTATAGCACAGTTGTCAGCAACGTAGGAGTACGGTTTCTGGAAGGTGTAACTAATGAAGAAGTAGCAGCAAAAAATCTCAGATTCGCTTAAAAAATCACGCAAGATTCCAGCCCTGCTGCTTGACAATATTCAATGAGAACTTTATCTTCTCGAAAGCTTTCAACTACGCTGCGAAACTTGTTGAATCGAGAGCTTTCGAATCTATATCGAATGGGTTGATGTGATTGCGTAAAACCTTATTTCCAGAATTCTGAGAATCGAGGGATTTATATCATTTATAACGACGATTTTGAGATTATGAGATGATATTCTATTCTTACGTAAGCACTAACGCTTAAATAATACATAATGGGATTCACGTCCTCGATGGTTTACGCTCCAGTAGAACACACCTGTGAGGTAAAAGGTTTGATGAAAGGCTAGGAGGTAGACTCGGTTAATGAGGTTTTATTTTGGGCGGGTTTGAAGCAAATTTAGAGTGTGAAATGAGCGAAATCAGTGACTATCAAAATAGTTCAAATGTAGTAGTAGCAATGGGGGACTTTCTAACATGGTTCGAAGCTGAGGGAGTGCGAAAGATGTGCGGTGTGGTTTGATATGTGAGTGCAAACCGTGGAGCATTCCCGTTGAAAACAGAATCAGAATGCTACGGTGAACGGATTATGGAAAGTTCGTTCAGGTCAATTTTTGATGGGTGTTACGGTGTTCTCAATAACACACTACTTTTGTAGCAGTCCCTGAATTTTAGTTGTGAGCAAACTCGACGTGCTTGCAAGTTTGTCTTTCATGTTTGTTTCTCGCAATAATGAGCACAACTTCTTCGTCCTCAGCTCAGACCTATCTATCATTGTCTTGAAAAACTTGCAATGCACTCTCTAATTTCGCGAGCATCTCCTGCCATTCACCCTCGAGGGTGCTGAGAACCGTGACCGCGCCGCCGGCACCTAAACGCCAAGATTGGGCGTTGTCGTAGGAAAACATGCAGCGAATGTTCACGGACCAGTCGCCTCGGTCGTTGTTGCTCATGTAGCCCGTTACGCCGGAATAGACTCCACGAGCTCCGGTGTTAGACATGTGCGTATTTAATCGCTTCTCAATGTCGTTTTGTAGCAGTTCAACAGTATTTTTCTTAGGTGCACCTGTCATTGACCCTGGTGGAAGTGAGTGATGGAGAAGGTCTATACCAGAATATGGTGTCTTTTGTAGATCATAACCCTTTACTACACTCACCAGTTGGTAAACTGTTTCGTACTCTTCTACTGACATGAGTTCTTCAACGGAGACTTTGTCTAAAAGCTCGTAAAGATCATTCCTTATGAGGTCCAGGATCATTAAATTCTCACCAAATTCTTTAGGTGTTTTGAGGATCTTGGTTGCTAATTCGCGTGTCATGGTAGCATTTTTCTTTACAGTGCCCTTGATGGGGCGAAGTTCGCATTCAGCACTGTTCCACTTCAAGAAACGTTCAGGCGAGGTCGATAGCAGACACAAATCCGAGTGACCCTGCACGATGTCACTAAACTCGAAAAAACTTGCGAAAGGAGCAGGATTGCGGCGTATGAGGGTGCGAAAGATTGTCCATGGTTCCACGCGCTGAGAGGGTGTCACTTTTGTTTGAGTCGTTAGGCACACCTCGTAAGAGTCACCTTTGTTCAAATATTCCTGCGAATTTTCGTATGCTTCGGCATATGAACTTCTCGCTGGCATCTGGACTTTGTATTGAACGTCCGCTGGAAGCTCGGGTGCTACAGCGATGGTCTTGCCCGCTAATGCTTGCGTCACGGCATGTCGGGCGCCCTCTGGGAAATCGTGCTTCATGGAAAGAAAATAAAGAGATCCCTTTCTATAATCAATTATAATGCTATTCTCAATGTAAACCAGCTTGGCATCCGGTACAAGCTGGCCCGTATAATCGTGAGTAGTGAATTGGCCCATTTCGTAGCCTAAAACACCTACAATACCTCCGATAAATGGTAGTTCCGGATTGTTGCTCGATATATTAGGCTTCATAAAGTCGCCCACCGTTTTCCAAAACTCCGACTTGTCTTGGTTGATGACTTCAACTCCATCACACTCGGTCCCAGATTCTGCCGCTGCCCTGAATCCCTCGAGGGAGACTTTGGGGTCGCGCCATTTGTGGATTGTAGTCCTATGCACTTGATCATAATGGGTGTAGACTGTGGAGGCATTGTTTGGTAACGCAATAATGGAGAATTCGCCTCTATTTTCCTGAATGGTTGAAGACGACATCAAAAAGAAGGGAATATTGAGAAGACTGCAAACTTCGACCGCCAAATCAGCGCGCGGTTTGATGGGTATTTCTTCCACCTGGATGTCTGCAAGTTTGGCCGCGGCCTTTTCATAAATACTGCTTTTGTCAATGGTTCGGTCAAGGCCCCTAATAATTTTTGCCCTGGACGCCTCGCTCAGCTTCTCAGTGTCCTCTTTCGTACGCTCTCCATTGTACTCTCTTGTAATGTGCAGGAAATTTGAGATCAATTGAGCCCCCAACTCCGAGCAACAAGACTCAGGGTGGTATTGGACGCCATACCAAGGCTTACCTGAAATTTGGGCACCCATTAGTACAGTGTCGTCTCCATCCTGCGTGTGACAAAGAGGAATTATTCTAGAGTTGGCTGAGGAAATCGAACCTACGTGTAGTGAGTGGTAGCGTACGGACTTGAAGGTCTTAGGGTACCCCGCAAAAAGGGTGCCCTTGTTCGCCGTCTCGGCATCAACAAGTTCCACCTCGCACACCTGGCCATGTTTTATTCGAGGCAGTTGTTTGACTGCAGAGCCTGCCGCTCTGCACATCATCTGGAAGCCTAAACACACACCCAAAATAGGAATTTTGACATCTCTCAGGAAGAGCTCTTCCATAAACCCCACGTCTTGAAAACCATTCTCAGGATTTCCTGGCCCAGGCCCAAGTACAATACAGTCAAAACACTTCAGTTCCTCTAAGAATTTCTCAATCTCATCTTCACTATAGCTGTCAAAATGGATTATAGTTACGTGCTCGCCTTGATCCCGAATTAAGTTCACCAGATTGTATGTGAACGAGTCATAAAAATCAATGAAAAGAACATTGAGTACCATGTTATTGATGGCAGCTGCAGACGAGAGAATGAAGAGCGACTGTCGCCAGGCTTTTGAGCTTTAGCTTTGGACTCATCTTCTTCATTAGAGTGAATCTATGTAATAGTAAAAAAATTTGACCTTTATTGGATGCGATGAGCACCATTAACAATAAGCAAAGAGCAAAATATGATAGAAGTAGAGGTTAATGACAGGTTGGGAAAGAAGATCAGGGTAAAGTGCGAAGCGGAAGATACCGTGGGTGATTTTAAGAAAGTTCTGGCGCTTCAAATGGGCATTTCATGGACCAAAATCATTCTTCAAAAAGGAGGATCTACGTTGAAGGATCACATCTCTTTGGATGATTATGAAGTGCATGATCAGACATACCTAGAGCTATACTACCTTTGAAAAGATTATGGGATGGCCTGGCCTTTTCAAAAGAGTTTCTTCCGTCAGTTGTCTAGAACAACTATTGGGGCGTAGCACATTGAAATGATATCTGCTGTCAATATAAGGTGGGAGTATGGCCGTTTGGACTAGTTTGGTTTTTTTACTGACCAAGGTCCTTGGAAAGTTTGAGTGCTCAGCCTACTTTCAAGACCCGATTTTTCGAGTCTCGGAGTATAAGTGAGGCTGAACTTCACCTCTTGTGCCGGTCTAGAACTCTTTCCACCTGCTTGTAGAACCGTCTTATATCTTTATCTTTAGGAGAATGGAAATGGAAGACTAGCGTCATCCAGGATTCAGTGGAATCTCGACGGTACATCTGCTTTTTTCGGAAACGATTCAGAATAGCTGCAAGTTCATAATGCCGCTAGCTTTCGGTGCTCTGTCCTATAAGAAATAGTCGACATGGCGAGATGCCGCAGACGCAGCTTGATACTCGTCAGAAAACACATCTGCAGGCGCACTCTGCTCATCGAAGAACTCTTGTAAAAAAGCCGTGTTGGAGCCCGTAGTAGCGCTGTGCAGCAACTTGTTCTCAGGTGCCTCTTCAAACACGTTGAAGAAGCTGTGATGCGTGTCGTAGAGCTCAAGGATCGAAGCCTTGTTGCCGCATCGGTAACAGTAGTTGGGTGCTGACCACACCGTGGTAACAAGGCCATCGAAGTAGATCTGGTAGCCCTCATTGCAGAGCTGATGCGCGCGGTAGATCCGCGACATGTCATTCAGCTGTAAAAACTTCTCCACCACACTGCGGCCAAACGTATACCCTGCTCCACGCGGCGACACCTGAAAGTGAGAGCCACCTCCACCACCGTTGATATCGTTGCCGTCCTCTGGGTCCGACCATACCAAGTCTGCCATCGCACCATCATGCGGGATCTCGCGAAACCGATCGATCACCTTTATCTGGTCCAGCGTCTGCACGTTTGGCGAGAGCCCACCATGCACACAGAACAGCTCGTTGTCAATCACACAGCACAGCACCAAGTAATCAAACACGTCCGTGAAGCATCGCCATACCCCGCTCCCCCCGCCATACTTGTTCAGACATTCCGTGTAGAACCCATAGCTCTGTGTAATCTGCCGTGATTCATGGTTCCCTCGCAACAGGTGAATACGGCTTGGGAACCTCAGCTTCAAAACAACCAGTAGCGATATTGTTTCCACGCTGTACAGCCCCCGGTCCACGTAATCTCCAAGAAATAGGTAGTTCGTGTCCGGCACTGGCCCACCTATCTGGAAGATCTCAAGCAGATCGTGAAACTGTCCGTGTATATCTCCCACAACTGTCACCGGAGTTGAAATATGAACTACGTTGGACTCTTTGACTAATCTCTCCTTCAATTTGAAACATAGCGCCCTGAGAGTTGCTTCAGGAAGTAGTTCACCCGCTAGAAGTCGTTCAAGGCATCTATCTAGCTCCATATCAAGCAGCTCTGTTCCCTCGAAGCTCTGCGATGAGCAACGGTCTTGTTTTTGAATAATATGTGCGAACATAATTGATTTCGAAACTTTCCATAAGCTCAAGACAGATACAAAAACACAGCAAGGAATGGCTGAGCGGGACTATTTTAGCTTCAAGCAGGGCTATACGCTTGAAGAAAAGGGCGGGGGAAGCAATAAGAGCAAACCGCGGTCTCGAATGAGGTCTGGAGGGTCAGGAAATGGAAACGGCAGATCGTATTCTCCGTCACGGCCAGTTGCGTCTTTGGGGGGCCAAGGTCCGCGCAGTCCTGGATACTACACGGCCAACAGCTTACGCAGTCCACCTGCAGTGGCAGGACACTCGCCGCTGAACACAATGAAGCTGAGTTCGAACGCATTAAAACACGCCATGAGCATGGGAGGAGCGGCAGGAAGTGCAGGAGCAACACACTCTGGGCGCTCTAGCCGACATCCTTCGATCTCCGGGCCATCTTCAGGCAAGCAGACCCAGCAGCAACAGCAGCAGCAACAGCAACAGGGGCCTGGCAGCCCGCCTGGCCGACATAATCGTTCCAATTCGCTTTCTCTAAGCACCTCCAGAAGTTCCACCACACAGCGCACCGACTCATCGAGCGTTACACCTACACTTGTGCTGCCGCCTAATCTTGCGTCGTTGAATTCCCAGAGCACCTCTCAAACCACACCTCAGAGCAATTCTGGCAGCACGTCGTCGTTACATTTGGACAGCGTCTCAGCTGCCACCAGTACCACTAATAATTCGACCTTGCGCTCTTTCAAACCCATGCAGAAGCAGTACGTCCTCAACGAAGAGCTCTATCTCAATCGCATGAAAAACAGCGCTGTTGATGATTACTATACTCGTGGAATCGCAGCCTCGACAAATGATGATGAGGACGAAACGGACACAGAAGCTGAGGATACAGATGCCGATGAATCATCTTTCGGCACTAATTTCTTCACGACCACTGAGAAAGGGGGAATGTTGGCGTTCGATGATGAACTCGTTACTATAAGTCCTAAATTTCTACTAGCACGTATGGACTGGCTGCGACAAGCTGATCCAGATAATCCGGATGTCAAGGGCCTCCTAGGAACACAGCAAAGGATTCCTTCAGGACCTAGTACCGGCAGAAGCACAATATCGGCAACTTTAGGAAGCACTGGAGGCAATAGTGATGCCTACGTACAAAGGCTGGCGAAAAACTCACATGTTCTAGAGCGCCTAGAATGGCAGGCCATGCTCGCTAATGTGCTGAAAGGTGACATTGTAAAGAGTGAGAAGAGTAAAATAGCGTATCAAGGTGGAAGAGTCAATGCAGACACTCAATATGCTGATGATTTGTGGCTTGAGTTGAAAGCATGGATGAATTGCAGGTCAATCGAAGAGGAGAAGAGAAAACTTGAATATTTGCGTAATTCAACAGATTCTCTTTTTGAGGAAATAATAAACCTTAGATTCGAGGATAATGTCGATGTTGACGCTGCAGTCGAAAGACTCAAGCCACTAATCAATAGGTATCACCAAGTGACTTCTTATTGGAGGAATTTCGAGCATATGCATTACGAAAAACCAATTACAGGTCGCGAAGAATTCAACCATCGTGTTGCAGCGATGAACACTTTCTTAACTTTGAAAGAGGCGTTTGAAAGTGAAATTGAAGCTCTGAAAAAATGGACCGGCAACGACTCCCTGGACGTTAAATTCACATCAAAGTTCTACGATATCGAAGGCGTATACAAAAATGAACGTCCTTTCGCGGAGCAGATTTTAAAAGAAAAAGATATCGAGAGTATCTTTCAGAAGAAGCTGTTCTATCGCCATGCCCCGTGGATTTTAAAGGCCAAGGTTTCAATTTTCACTCTTTCTCAAACAGTGAAGGATCTGAACTTGCCACTTTTACACAAAGAACTTGAGATTTTATTAATGTTTCCATTCAAGCTGGTGAAGGAGATCATCCTTATCCGGCTAGACTATGCTAAAAAGCTTAAGAATCCAACTATGATGATGATTGACCAGATGATTGACGATTTTAGTTCCTACATTCGACTATCGGTTCAAATCAAACACACAGTAATAGTGTATTGCGCCGATTGGGAATTTTCAACTAAGATTGATGCTGACTTTGACGATGCGGTGAACGAAGCCATTGTTTATCTATTCAAGTTGTTGCATCTGAAACTAATTGACAGTGCTAAGAAATCTTTCAAGACTTTCAGGGAGCCTGAGGAATTGTTGAAATACTGGGACCAGTTGAAAAATGTTGGATGCTTTATTCCTGGCGCTGGGCACCTTATCGCTGAAGGTTTCTCGCATTTGACGCTACGGCTTTTGAATAGATTGCACTCCTATATCTTGCGTGAGCAGAATCATCCTCCGAAATTTGAGAAAGAAACGGATGCAGAAAAGTGGCTAGTTCAAGCTATTGAAAATTGTGGATCTGTCAAAAGGAAGATCAACCGCTTTTCAAACGTATTGACGAAGGCATTCCAAAACTCTGTGAACTACAAAGTGAATGATAACAAAGAGCTTTTAAAAAATCTCAAAGAGAGTGGCCATTTCCTTGTTTACACTGGAGGGCAGCTAGAAGGTGATGGAGTCTATTTATTTTGTAGCAGCGAGCTACTGGGATGTTCAGATGATGAAATTCTTAAAATCCTACACAATGAAGAGATCGGTTCGGACCTCATCCCTCACGTGGAAATCAAAAACAGCTTAAGTGTCTACAATGCGCTTGAAAATGGCTGGGATCAAAATGCTACTTTGTTCCAGGAGTACGGTGCAAATGGTGTGGCGTACTATCACGTACAATCGGAGCATGCGGGCAGGGGGTCCGCTACAAGAGTACGCCGCGGTGCATACATGACCTCAAGCAACCCATTGGATGAGTTCAAAAGTGAGGAAGACGAGATCTTTGAACTTGAAATGAAATTGAAATCTCTCGGCTACATTGTAGCATATTGCCCTCAAGAGCCAATTCTGTGGGAAGGAGAAATGCTTAACCTATCAGAAGACAAAGTCTTAAGCATGGAAGATCTCGATATCAAATTGTCGCCGAACTCATTAGTTCTCCTCAATCAAGGCTCTACATACGCGATGGAATACCAATGTGATAAGTTTCAGCATTTCGTTGGGCACTCGGTATCCTTCAATGAGAGAAGATGTTCCATGAATAAGATAGAATACACTCTCCAAAAAATAAACCGGGCATACTTTCGCATCACCTACACCGCCCTTGCCAACATGCACAAAATCATGAACACGGTACAGAAAGAATATCGTGGAAACGAGACCCTAAACAATCTGTTCATATTTTGCAGAGATTTCGCAAGAAACTTCTTGAGATTGAATGTGGCCAACTACGAGAAGAAGTCGCTTATAATATTGCTACTCATGAAAATTAGCATAAGCTGGATTAGTTTTCTGGTTGATGATTGCGACCCGACCGACTTGCGTACGTTTAGATGGTGTGTGCCCGCAATGGAATTTGCAATGCAGATGACCATGGGTTGGAATATTCTCGGTCTAGACCAGAATCAGTTTAGTGTACTCCAGCAAAAAATATCTGGCTGTATGTCTCTGCTGATTTCTCATTTTGACCTCATGGGAGCCAGAACGCTCGAAGCGGAGAAGAGCAATCACCCGCAAGTCAGATCTAATATAGGAAACTGTGAGGACGACAATGATTCGATTCTGGCAGTCAATTCGAAAGTTAGGCTGGAAGCTATCAATGAGTTGGAGAATAGAGTGAAGGGCAATCCTCGTCATATTGGTAAAGTGCTTGATGAGTTCGATCAAGATAGTCAATACTTGCAATCCCTTGCTTCATCGCTATCCAATGTCTCTATTAGATGGCAGAAGCGCCAATTCGTTGGAGGCGGGGCTTTTGGAACTGTCTTTTCAGCTGTCAATCTGGACACAGGTGAAATACTGGCGGTGAAAGAAATCAAAATCCAGGATCGGAAATCAATGAAGCAGGTGTTCCCAGCAATAAAGGAAGAAATGAGCGTGCTCGAGATGCTTAATCATCCTAATGTTGTTCAGTATTACGGTGTTGAGGTGCACAGAGACAAAGTTAATCTATTCATGGAGTATTGCGAGGGCGGATCTTTGGCACAGTTGTTGGAACACGGCAGGATTGAGGATGAAATGGTCACCCAGATATACGCGTTGCAAATGTTGGAGGGTCTAGCTTATCTTCATCAATCAAGTGTGGTCCATCGCGACATCAAGCCTGAAAATATACTACTCGATTTCAATGGAGTGATAAAGTATGTTGATTTCGGTGCCGCCCGTTCCTTGGCTGCCAACGGCACCAAAGCTCCCAACGTTGGCGCCGAGGGCAAAGCGGACGGCGTTAACAGCATGATGGGTACGCCCATGTACATGTCGCCTGAGTCCATAACAGGTGCGAAGAAAGGCAAGTTCGGGTCCGGTGATATCTGGTCTCTTGGCTGTGTCATACTGGAGATGGTCACCGGCCGGAGACCCTGGTTCAACCTCGACAACGAATGGGCTATTATGTACCATGTCGCTGCTGGTCACGTTCCCCAGCTTCCAACCAAAGAGGAGCTCTCGCCTCAAGGTATCGATTTTTTGCTGAGGTGCTTGAAGCAAGATCCCAATAAACGTTCTACGGCAATGGAACTGCTACTACACCCATGGATGATCGAGATTCGAGAATTAGCATTCGACAACGGCGATAGCCATGAAGAAGCTCAAACCCCGCGGAGCTAGGATGAGGTAGATAATGCTAAAGAGTTTATAATAAGCTGAAATTGGCTACGCATAATACGCTTAGCGCCCGTCATGGGCGTAATATTTTGTAATATAATTAATACTTTGCCATGTTAGTTCAAGGTCAATCTGCACATTTTTTTTCTTAAATAACTGCAGATATCGACTAAACATTAAATCTTGATACCATAAACAAAAGAACGGAAAAATGTTGAAATTGAGGAAACACTCGAGAATCAACTCCTAGTAGTTCCAATAGTCTGAAACCAGACATTAAGCTCTTTAAATGACTTCTTTTACGCTAATCAGCAACTTCTCAATCCGTACAAAGTGAGCGAAAATTTTGGGATCATAATAATTAAGCGATGAGCTCTGCGATGAGATGAGATGGAAGACCTTTCAAGAGAGCGAACTCAACCTTAGAAAATGGCTACGTTAGTCCCACCGCCTTCCAAGAAGCAAAAGAGGCAAGCTCAACAGCCAAGACAGGTTGACTTAGTCCCTGAAGATTTGCCTCATGTTCTGGTTAAGTTTCAGGCATTCGATAGCGGGGAAAGCGTTGGAGGCTCATTGCGAGTTCCAGGAGCAACTACGGAGCAGCAGCTCGAGCAGTTGCTGAACCAGCTACAAGGAGAGTCAGAAGAACCTGTTCCTTACACTTTCAGCTGCATGGTGGATGCAAAAGATGGGAAACCAGAGCAGCTAATAGACATAAAGGACAACATCTACAGTTCGATTTTGAAACCCGGCCATAAGACTACCGAAGATTTCATTACCATTGTGTACACTCCTCGTGCAGTTTTCAAAGTTCGTCCTGTTACCAGGAGTTCTTCAGCGATTGCTGGCCACGGGTCAACCATTTTGTGTTCTGCGTTTGCTCCACATACTAGCGGTAGAATGGTAACGGGATCTGGTGACAATACTGCCAGAATTTGGGACTGCAATACCAACACTCCAATGTACACCTTGAAAGGTCACTTTAACTGGGTTCTATGCGTGGCATGGTGTCCTGATGGTGAACTAATCGCTACAGGCTCTATGGACAACACGATCAGGCTGTGGGATTCAAACAAAGGTGAGAGCTACGGCGAGGCTCTCAGAGGCCATGCAAAGTGGATTACCTCGCTGACATGGGAGCCTATGCATCTCGTAAAAGCGGGTGACCAGCCTAGACTAGCATCTGCTTCTAAGGACGGTACTATCAAAATCTGGGATACGACAAGAAGAGTGTGTGTATTGACTTTAAGTGGTCACACCAATTCTGTATCTTGTGTAAAGTGGGGTGGACGTGGCATCCTGTACAGTGGTTCACATGACAAGACGATTCGCGCCTGGGATATGGCTGCCGGAGGAAAGTGCATCAATATTTTGAAGTCACACGCACACTGGATTAACCACTTGTCACTGAACACTGACTATGCGTTGAGAGTAGGCGCTTTTGACCATACTGGTGAGAAACCAAGCTCTCCCGAGGAAGCACGCGCAAAAGCTCTCAAAAACTATGAGAAAATTGCCAAGAAGAACGGTCAGCTGGAGGAGCTTATGGTTACTGCTAGTGATGACTTCACCATGTACCTCTGGGACCCCTTAAAGGCTTCAAAGCCTATAACTCGTATGACTGGCCATCAGAAGCTGGTCAATCACGTCGCCTTTTCGCCTGACGGTAGATACATCGTCTCTGCGTCTTTTGACAATTCCATTAAGCTATGGGACGGCCGCAATGGTACCTTCATAGCCACCTTCAGGGGCCATGTTGCCAGTGTTTACCAGGTGGCATGGTCTTCTGACTGCAGATTATTGGTTTCATGCTCTAAGGACACGACTTTGAAAGTGTGGGATGTAAGGACAAAAAAGCTCTCCGTCGACCTACCAGGTCACAATGATGAGGTTTACACTGTCGACTGGAGTGTCGACGGAAAGCGTGTATGCAGCGCCGGGAAGGATAAAATGGTAAGAATCTGGACTCATTGATTTTTCTAAAAACATAAAGTGCCCGACCTCTAATATAGTCGGTTTTCAAATCTGTAAAATAGCCAAATACACAAAGAACAATTCCCAAAACGATCGAGGGACACTCATGAGCGATACATAGCTCTCTATCTTTCATTCATATTGACCTTTGATGAGAAAACTGTTGATGTCATTATTGACGGATATATTTAGTATACTAAAATTTTCTAGATCCAAAGCCCAAATCTCTTGACCTGTGATGAAGCATAGAGATCAATATCTCTATACATATAGCCAGATCATCATGCTGAGCAAACTAGGCTCCAGAACGGCAAAGTGCCAATTCGGCTTGCTTCAGACTTTTGCATGTCACAAAAAGTCTTGCACAAGGCTGGCGAGTACTGTTTCGACAACCGCCCACGATGAACCACTAGAGCACAAGAAAGGGGAGGACTTGGATCTTCAATCATTATCTGAGAACTCACCAGTTCTCGAAGATGAGCATCAGAGTGTTTTTCCAGCGTTAAGTGACGTTAGACCTGAAGAATTGGTGGGTTACGTGCCATTTGGCGTGAAGTCGTATTTCGTGGAGAGGTCTGCCACAGGAAATTTGCCAGTCTACTCAGATTTCAAGAGAGGAGGCAAGGTCGTTACCGAGATAAGGAAAATACACGGTGATCCAGTGCAGTTACGGAATGATCTTCAGGCGAGGCTGACGCACATTCCAAAAGACTCCTTCAGAGTAATGATGCAGGCCAAAAAAATTGTTATTGAAGGCGAAGTTGTGAAGCAAGTCAAGAACATTCTCTCCTCGACTTTTTAATACATTTGTTTCGCTGGTCTTAGGGAAAAAAACTACTGAGTGCATAATGGTGTGTAACGGTGATATCTGTAAATAGGGAACCTCGTTGGGGCTCAGTTTTGAGCCTTCTTTCTAAATGTGAAGAGAGAATCAGCGGTTATACTGTCTCGTACTATTTTGAAAAGTGGACTCATGCTTCTCTCGTGCAGAAGCTGACGTGCTAACGGAAAACTGTTTTGAATTTCGAATTGCGCCAGGCGGCCAAAATAGGATAAATCTAGTCCCGAAAAGGCCTTTGTTGTTAGCAAAACTTCCCAATCTTCATCTTCGGCAAGTTCATAGCCCGATAAGTCAGACTGAGACGTTATTAGGTAGTCAAACGAAGGCCAGGCTCTCTTTAGATCTTCAAAACCTTCTGTCTTGTCATATTTAATTCCAAAGGTGTCATCGAGTTGGCCAAAAAGCGTTGCCCCAGTCATGCAAACAGGGACATCAAGGTGCACCGTTGCGTTGGCAATACTGTTGCGCAGTACGTAATCGTTAAACTGACTTAGTGCTTCGCCTCCAGGGTAGTTTGTAGCAGATATCGACGAGAATAGCGCGCTTATAGCTCCAGAAACCAAGAGCGAAAAGATAATGATGAGCTTCAGTATATTGACGCCCTTCACTCTTTGCATTTTAAAGATGCGAGATGCTCCGTAACTCGCTAACAGCGTCAGAGCTGGGATCGAATATACGATAAATCTCCATTCCTTGTGTGGTTGGAAAGACAAAACCAGGATGTGAAAAATTGAAGCTTCCGTCAAGACCTTTAATTCTTGAGGGGCAGCGCGGAATCCCATGAAATCTAGAACCAATACTGTAGGAGGGATAAACAACATAGGCAGCATCGTCGTCAGATAGGAATAGAATGGTAGGGTTCCCCATTTAGCAGATTTGCCGTCAATAACATTGAACAGGAAGGCATCCATCTCGGGGAAAGTCCAAGTTCTCCAGAAGTATGAGTCTACAAATATAGAGGCTGTTGCGCCAACCATGGCTCCCAATGCAGACGTCTTCACTATTTTCCTGAGACCATATTTCTTGTAGTGCATCAAACTGAGCGCTACGCCTGCAGTAAGCGCCACAAGCTCGAGACGGAAAATGACTGAAGCAAAACCCAAAAGTGCCAATGCCAGGCCAAACTTGTGCGCAAGAACCAAAGCAAAGGCAAAGTTAGCTATAGGCAAGGCCATTACGAAATTTGGTAATGGACGAGAGCTGTAGAACATGAGGTGAAATTGAGAAACGGTAAAGAGCGTAAAAAACGCGCCAATTAAACTTTTATCGTGACAGGACCGACTTTCGTCGCTCTTTTTCGAGTTGGCAGCTGCGTAATGCCTATCAATAAGCAATTGTGCCTGGTGCTTCATGACAAGTAGCCCAATACCATTGCTAAATCCAATCACGCAACGGGCCAGATATTGGATATACAGGCCATCCACAGGGATCGATTCATTCCTCGAAAAAAGAAGGTACAGAGCAGCCAGAGGTTTTGTAAATAGTGCAATGATTAATGATCCGATAAATGTCCTAGGAACTACTCCTGGAAACTGGAGGTGGTCAAATTTCGCAATATCATAAATTCCGTACTTCAATATATCGTGTACTGCTTGAATAGTGAAGCTCTCCTCAACTTTCGTAAAGGGAGAGTACCACAAATGCACTAGTATCGTTCCTAAAAGCAAATAGTCCCACAGGTCTAACCTCATCAAGTCTTTTATTGTGTATTCTTTGTATCGGTACCCATTTTCATTAATATTTATTCAGTTAAATTTCATGGAGTTGATGAGTTCAAGGTAAATGAATTATCGATCTATAAGATCAAGAAATAATGTCAGCTCTCAAGGACTTCAGTTATAATGAGTCTGAGGATGGAGAAATACCTTCACTTGTGAGTGGAAACGAAACGGATCTTAAGGATATCTTAAATGGTATTTCGAACAGCGGGAAGAGTTCAGTAGTTAGTAATAAGAAAATCGAGCAGGCCAACAAACAGCTGGAGAATACTACAAGCAATGACGTCCCTAGAATTCCAGTTACAATAATTACGGGTTATCTAGGCTCCGGGAAGTCAACTCTGCTAGAAAAAATTGCTCTAAAAGGTTCTGACAAGAAGATAGCTGTGATTTTGAATGAATTCGGAGATTCCAGCGAAATCGAAAAATCGATGACCATCCGTGATGGTAACAACTCTTACGAAGAGTGGCTCGACTTGGGCAATGGATGTCTTTGTTGCAGTCTACAGGATGTTGGTGTCAAAGCGATTGAGAATCTAATTGCCAGATGCCCCGGCAAAATAGACTACATATTATTGGAGACCTCCGGTATTGCTGATCCCAGGCCAATTGCGAAAATGTTCTGGCAGGATGATGGGCTTTATAGCAACGTATATCTAGATGGAATTGTAACTGTCTTGGATGCTGAAAACGTGCTAACCTGTTTGGACGATGTATCTCCGGCCACACATTGGCATGGTGAGAGTGTATTGACCGAAGACAATATAACTATTGCCCACCTTCAAATTGCAATGGCAGATTCCATCTTAATCAACAAACTGGATCGTATTGGCGAGGACGAAAGCTCAGCAAAGGTGAGAAAAATTGAGGCCAAGGTTCGTCAAATCAATTCCATTGCCTCAATACATTGCTCCAGCTTTGGCGAAGTATCGCTGGTCAAAGTTTTAGATCTGCACGCTTTCGAGTCGGTGAAGTTTGAGAATGTTGGCTCCAGTACACTTCATGACCCACGTATACGGACAGTCACTCTAACATTCAAGGCTTTAAAAGACCAAGCTGCGTATCAGGAACTCCTGGTCAAATTTTTAAGAGTGGTGCACTGGAAAGGGTTTGGGCATGAATTACAGGGCGATTGGGAAATTCATAGAACGAAAGGCCTTATCATAGTTGGTAATGAATGCAAAATAGTGCAAGGTGTACGGGAGACGTTTGACATACTACCGGGAAATCGAATCAAAGACGTTGACGAATGTAAGATGGTTTTTATTGGAAAGGGGATAAGCAAGGAAATTCTAACACAGATTCTTGAGACGGCTATCTGAGTTCTACATGTAGAAATCTATATTTGAATGAAAAACCGCAAAATTTACTCGTGTCTCATGGACACAATGTTGGAGGTCCGGCTAAAAATGCGCTTCCGGTTTTTGGCAACCATGTAGACAATACCAACAAAGACAAGGCCAAGAACAACCTTGACCATAGGGTGGTGAAGATCTTCGTACTTAAGTTCACGCATGATACGTTCTTCCTGTTTGCCCTCTTCTAGGGTCACAGACATTTTCACACCCACCTCTTCGTTACCATCCTGAAATTTCTTGAGTTTTTCGACGTATTTCTTGTGCAAGTCGTCCTTGTTAGCAATCCTCAACTCCTCCACGAGAGAGTAGATCACCTTTACATCGGTAGTAGGCTTGTGCTCCGCGTCGACTTCAACGTACTGCACGACGTTCATAAGGTCCTCTAGCCCTCCAACAACCTGGCCAAAGACAACGTGCTTTCCATTCAAGTCCTTCAATTCTTCTGCCATAGTGATAAAGAACTGAGATGCGTTCGTGTCCGGCTTGTTAAGGTTCGCCATCGAGACTCTGCCCGGTCTGTCGTGCTTCAGATCGAAATTCTCATCTTCGAAGTAACTACCACCATGGATAGTGAATGGGCCAACATCAGGAAGCACATCACCGCCCTGAATGATGAAACCTGAAATAATTCTGTGGAAAAGCGTGTTCTGGTAGCCCAGGGTAAAACGGTCGGTCTTCTCATCCTGACCCTTCATGACTGCAACCACACCCTTGGCGATCTTTGCAAAGTTGTCCACAGTTCTGGGGACCACGGTACCGTACAATTCAATGGTAACGTCGGTACTCATCATCTCCTTCGTCTGATTGTTCATGTACTCGATAGTTAAGATAGCGCGATGAGTAACGGGTGGATTTGGCGCGTAAACTTTGGCACCATCCAATGCGGCAGCATTCAGGAATTTGAACATGACACATAGCGCCCATAGCATGTATTTGACCAGCATTTTGCGTCCCTTGTGTCTTCTTGTTGATCGTGAAGTGAAAGAAGAAGCACTTGCCGAAATAATGACACGGTGATATTAACTGATAGCACAATATACGAAGGAGACGAGGGAGTCTAACTGTCCACCCTCGGACTCCAGACACGGAACAGTCCAAGCTCTCTGATGGTCCCATGAGTCCCTTATTTAGTCATGACTTATTTTCATGCAACTTGGAGATCCTTGGGCTTTATTTTCAGCCTAATATTAGGTGGCCTGGATATGCTAATGGGTGTATAGCTGATATTTTGGACATGATGAAATTCGGCGAGTTCAAAGTATATGAAGCAGTTCCTTATATTTTAGTTTCGATTAAAAGTCTTTAAATCACAAGTTAGGGAATCAACGGATGATTTTGGCCGAAATTGGTGATCAAAGGCTAGAAAATTGCGTGACGCAGGTATAGTCTCATCATTCAGAGATTGATGACCGAGCTCGAGTACTCATATGCGTTCCAGATTTGTCCTGTCGATGATTCAATGCCTTTTTTCTTGTCTCTTTAGCTTGCGAAGAGCCTGAACATGGAAGAGAAATGAAACTGGTTTCATAGGCTTAGAAAATGAACACTGCAAGTCGATATTTAAAGCTCAGAAGGCCAGAATTCAGGGGTTATGAGTCAATGATTGAAATCTAGTCTTAGATTTATAATCATATAGGCATCATAGCAGTAACCTCATCACAAAAGCTTCAACAAGGAAGCATATTTCAAAGCAATCAGAAACTCACCGTAAGCGAAAGTGCCTTATTCAAAATTGCTTATCGCAACAGATGAATCATCTATGACTGGTAAGAATCTCTTGGGAACCAACAAATAAAACGAAACATACTGCCTTCTTCAAAGCCACCAACTACCGAACGAAGCACCCGGTTTACAGTTAAACTGACCCAGATCTAGCCCTATTCAACTGCCTACTTTCAATTCCCACTGCACTTCCTGGGCTAATCATCAGCATACAATAATATCGCACAGTCAATATTTCGCTTCCTGGTACCCCTCTTGTAGCACTTTTTGGCGCCAAATCAACACGTTTTACTGTCCAATGATTTATAGCATCATATAGCTGAAAGCATTCGTCTTTTCACCTTATATTTCTTTATGTTTGGTTTTAGCACCTCTATACATTGTTTAATCTTAGATTACCTTAATCATCTCTTGATCATCACCATCACTTATCAACATAATAATCTCATGGTAGAGCAAACTGCTGGGAAAGTCAACAAACCTCGCAAGGTCAAGAAAAACAAGCAGAGAGCACTACGAGCATGTGATAGTTGTCGCCGCATGAAGACGCGGTGTATCCCATCACCTTTACCTGAGGAAGTTCAGTGTTTACGTTGCGATACCTTCAACTTGAGGTGTTCATTCCAGGATCTTCTCAGTGATGACGAGGGAGCAGAGACGTTGGCTGCGCTGAAGGAACAAAGTTCAGGCAAGGGTAATTCCAGTGGCAGCACAACTTATGAATCTGCGGAATTGACCAAGCGCCTTTTGAAGAGTGGCTATTCTCCTGAGGATTTCGCTGTACATGCAAAGCTTCTGCAAAACGTCAATAAGAATGTTACTAAGATCCTGGAGCTACTCGCCAACCAAAATCCGGGCCAACTAAACCCATCGTCAACAGTCAAGGGCACTGCTAAATTTGTAGAATCGGCGTTGACCGAGAGTGTACAAATAGCCAGCTCATCAAACAGCAGGAACCTACTGATGTCAGGAGGAAGTGTATCTGACACGAGGATAGCCTCACCAGGCCCGGGGATTCAATCCTCGCATCGAACTGTGCAGCGCCACATCACGCCTTATCTAGCTTGCCCTTTCACAATGGTTTCGCAAATGATTTCGCGAGAAAACCTCCCACTGCCTATTTGTAAATTACAAGATCACGAACTTCTACCGCAAGAAGCTGTCGAGGATGTAATTGGGCTTAGCTTGCTGTCTCTGGAAGAAGCATTACTGCTGACCCAGGGATTTCTGGACGGTTACGGCAAATGGTGCTCTTTTCCAGAATCGTTGACCACTGAAAAGCTAATTGAGATGTTGCGAATTCGAAAAGCATCGCTACTACTGACTACTATGTGCGTATTGGCATTGCGCTACACAAGCAAGTATAATGATCTCAAAACGCGAGTATACAAAAGTCTACTGTACAAGTTGAAATCCGACTTGGAGTTGAGCCTCAGGTGCATTCCTCAAAGCATAGAATTTGTCCAAGCACTTGTTTTGCTATCGATGTACGCATCTTCCTTCAGCAGTGATATCATGTCCGTTGACGCTTGGTACATTTCGGGCATTGGAATTCAACAATATCTTTCACTTAACATCGTAGACGCTCTTTTCAGCCACGATAATGTCGGCACAGAATCCGAGCTTCTATCAATTGGCCTATCGAATGCCTTGGATCCAGCGTCTTCCATTTACTCTCCGAACGCCCACTTTACAAAATTACAGTCTTCTCGTCTTTGCAATCATCTATGCCTGGTGCATATCACAAACTGCGTGTTCTCTGGTAGGATGTGCATAGCGGATCACATCAGAGTGGGCCTATGCCGTCGCATTCTGGACTTTCCTAACTCCACAAATTTTGATGGCAGAATGGTTGCTGAAATCTCCATTCAACTCATTCTTTACAATTTTGTTCAGCATTGTAACGTCAACTCTCCAGAAGATGCCCATGACAAGAGTGCTCTTGATAATGTACATGAGGAGCTACGTATATGGATTGAAGAATGGAGGCACCTATTCTCACAACCTATCCATCCTAACACACAGTATGCTGAATTTGCTTACAACTATAGCCAAACTATTGTGCTCTATACATGGTATCACAGATGCTACAGAGCAAAAAACATGAATCGTCCAAAGAATGAGGCTAAAGCAGCTGCCGCATCTACTTTAGGGCTTACAAATAAGACTGCCGTAGCATCATATCTGAACCAAGAGTACCCAGTGGAAGAAGTTATTAGTGATATGCCCAAAGATAAGCAGTTTGAGATGTTAAACCACGCGCATCGATCTGTAGAGACAATGATAAATGATGATCCCGAAAACTTTCGCTATCTTTCAGATCAGCTCTTCTTCCAGTGTGTACATTGCTCATTAGTGTGTTTGGTTGTTGCACATGATTTATACCACTTGAGTGGTGGCTTACTCGGAGAAGAGCATCTAGAGCGTATTTTGAGTGACGTCAAAAAATTCAGCCTGCGTCTCCAGAGAATTCGAGAGGGTGAACTCAAAAGCTTCTGGGTTGAAGAAGTAGATTTGAAGATCCCCAGCGTCATATTACAGTATCATAGGGCGATAGAGACATGCCTTCAGGATAAGTTTCCCGAGTACGAAATCCACGTAGACGACTGCGATCTCTAAAACCCAAATCAAGACAAACTCCTTAATGCTTAAAGCTATCGCGCTTTTTATAGAAAATTCAATCATATTCTGTACAAATTCCAAACCAGTTGCGTCCTACGCAGCTACTCGTGATCGAAGGCTCAGGTGGAGTGGTCGTTGTGGTAAACGTCGAGGTGGGTGTTCTTGTCGAAGCGCTGGAGGTGCTTCTCCCTTGAAGGTATTTCCAGTTAAAGCAGTCGTGACAAGGGCCTGGCGGGATGCATCTCGCTGGCGTTTCATAATCCTCTAGTATACCGTCTATTACTTTGTGGATTCTGTGATTCAACATACTGACATGCCATCCTTTTTCTTTAACAACATCATAAACACAGACTTTTCCAGTATGACATGAAGTCTCCATCGCATATCCGGCAATAGAACAAGAAGAGCTCGCGCCATTGCAGGTGCCCATAAAGATAGGATCAGCAGTGTTACCAAAGTGCCAAACACCTTCAAGATAGTCCGGATACCCTGGAGGCAAAGGAAGGTGGAGCCTTCTAGTGGCCAAAAGCTCACCAGGAGCTTCGAAAGCCACAACAGGAAGACCATAGGTGCGTCCAAGCAAACTGGCAAGAGCTCCACCTAAAGAATGACCTGTTACCCAAATTGTTGAATCTGGATATTGAGCTACAACTTCTTTATAGAAGTTTAAAACGGCCTTATAGTACCTGTCCTTCCGTCTCAGCTCCCGCTCTAAGCAGACCTCGTCACATGTGTACGACTTTACAAAACAGTCACACACCGTAGTCCACAAGTAGCTTATTCTGGCGCAGCAGCAGGAAAACAATAGGTTATCGTTGACCTTATCGTTGACAGTAGTTTCATCTTCACCAGAACCGGCTAGTCCTTGAGCACTAGTGCCCTTTATGGCCATCACGACTATATTTTGTCCCTCGCTAACAAATAAATGGCCCCGCAGGCCATCTGATTCCCATCCGTGCCCCGAGTTCTGGGTGTGATTCCAAGGTTCGGTAAGATTCCTCCAATCGCCTGTGTGAGGAAGTCTAACATACGCATCAGACGACATGAGTGCTAAGCTCACGACAGTTTGCTTATCACTGACATTGGGTATCAAAACAGTCTCATCCACCCATTCTAAACTCACCTTAGCAGCCATACGTGGATTTTCATGCGCAAAGTCGAGGTACGACTCCACAAACGATGGGTCACGGTGCTTCATCCGCTTCAGAGATTTTGGCTCATACGATAGATGAAACTTATAGTCTAAAGGATTATTCGTTGCGTACTCTTCGCTTGATGTCCACAGGTCTTCGTCATTATTGAAAGTGCGGGCTTGCCGGCTAAAAGCCGCTTCTGCCTCTTCCAAAGTCTTCTCATCAGCTTCCAGAACCTGCATATATGGATCTTGGCCCACCCCATGTCTATAAGTTTTGCGAAATCTGAAGACACTCCGTGCTCCTTTCCTTAATTCGTTATCATAATGTGTATTGTGCTTTACGTTCCACAAAAAGGCCCCGTAAAAAGATGCCAAGCCTATGCCGACAATTATAAGATATAGCCTGAGCCTTTGAGGGCGCCCGAAGCGTCTCGGACCCTTTAACTCATTCATTAAAGCCACTTCTGTTGTCTAAGGATGTTTTAATTATCATCAGATTGATCTACAATGCTTATCTATCGAGAAATTATCACGTAACACGGATTCACCGCTCTATATAATTGATATACCTCCAACGACGGAGCTTTGCCATGTATCACAGGCTAACTGAAGTGTATTTTAGAGGTATATCTTGTATCAGGAGGTCTCGAGACTCTATCAGTCGTAGATCATTGATTTTTACCTGGTGTGAGCCGACGGTTGTTTGATGAATTTCGAAAGTCTTGCGTAAAATGCTGTCAATCAGTGAAAGTACTTTATTCAGCGCAACAGATAGGTCTCTGGCTTCAGAATCTTGGCTGAGGAATACATCTAGTAGCAGTGCGCTGCACAAGTCTCCACTACCGCTGAACTGGGCTTCGATCTTGGGTACCACGAAGTAATGGGCACGTTTTGAGTTCAGCTCGCTGCAGGCGCAGATAAGTTCAGAAAATACGTTGTTTTGCCCCTCATGAGCCGCGAAGTCCATGCTAGTGATAACAACGTATTGAACACGTGGATATAGAGTGTGGAAACGGGTTATGCTGGTCTTTAGAGTTTGCAAGTCCTTGATTTTCACGTCGGTCAAAACCTCCATCTCGAATTGATTTGGAGTTGCTAGGTATACTGCGCCGTTCGTCAGAATTTCTCGATACACTGTGACAGCCTCTTCAGCCACATAAAGCTTGCCATTGTCACCCAGAACTGGGTCCAAAATCCACTTGACCCTACGATCTTTCTCACACATGTTTGTCAGTGTTTGTGCTATCGCCTTCAACCCTGCAACATCAGGTACGTACCCCGTTAGCACCGCATCATAACGAATCTGTAACCCTCCAATTAAGCCCTTTTCGAGAATATTACTCAGCTCTGTGGCTTGCGATCTGTAGCCTGTGAAATGTCCATAGCCCGGATGATTTGAAAACTGTACAGTATTCAGGGCATCCACGTCCCAACCTCGATATTGCAGTGGGAAAGTAGCAGCTTTGTTGCCAACGTATCCGTGCACGACGTGGGACTGGATCGATAAAACCTTACGAGCCATAATTGTTTTGTATATCTTAGCATCACAAGTTTATCGAAACTAAAAATTGGATTAGATCTTTGACTTCTTTCTTCAACATTGAGGTTGGGGTAAAACGGGACGACACAGCAATATGAAGTTCCAGGAAGCAGTTTACAACGTTGGATATCCGGTATATGGAGCCCGGTTTCTTAACAACAATGTTTTACTGGTCGCAGGTGGCGGTGGAGAGGGAAATAATGGCATACCCAACAAGTTGACTGCTCTTCAGCTGAACTTTGAAAAACGGAAAGTTATAAAGCGATTTCGGGAACTGACGCTGGACGAGAATGATGACTCGCCCACTACGCTGGATGCTGCAAACAACGTAATTTTGATGGGTTGCAATGAGAACTCTACCAAAATCAAGACTACAGGTGAAAACCTCCATTTGCGGAAATATGTGTATGAAAATGACCACTTGAAGTTCGTGGCCAGCGTTGATATGGACCACTCTAGCAAGTTTGAGGACTATACCAAGCTTACGTATATGTCCCAGGATGGGACGGTAGCAGCAATTGCGTCGTCCGAACTCCCCACTGTTATTCGGATTATGAACCCCAACCAGTTAACTGAAACGTATGAAATTGAAACGGGAAATGATGTCAAGGATTTGCATTTCAGTCCTGATGGTAAGGTTCTGAGCTACATTACACAATCTAGCTTAGAAGTCATATCTATTGTCACTGGCCGATTCATCGTGCGGAAAATAGACTTTGATAAGAACTGGGCTTTGTCGAAGATTAAATTCATCGGTGAGGACACTGTATTGATTGCCGCGGCTTTACGCAAGGGTAATGGCATTGTGCTTTCTAAAGTGAGCTTAAAAAGTGGGACTACATCGGTTTTAAAATCTCGCATTGTAACCACGAAGTTCAGAGGGGTAACGTCAATGGATGTAGATCCAACTGGGCAATTAGCAGCCCTGGCCGGAAATGATAATTCCGTTGCATTGGTGCGTCTAAAGAATTTGACAGTTGCCAAATTCATAAAGCAGGTCCATTCCTTCGCTATTACTAAGGTCGCTTTTTCGCCAGATAGCAAAATTCTTGCTAGCGTTTCTGCAGCAAACACAATCCATGCAATTTTGATTCCTGATAATCTAGGAAGCTCTAGTTCGCTACTCGAGAAGCTTGTTACATTGCTAATCAATTTTGTTCTGATCGTCGCAGTAGCCGGGTTTGCACAGTTGTCATACAAATACGATCTGCACTCCAAAGCTTACCATTTTGGTCTGGCCAAATGGAATGCCAGAAAAGATTCTTTCATCATGAACGATGTATTTCGGCAAACCACCCTTGTGGGTGACGTCGTGAGCATCGAGACACACACAAGACTTCCAGATACCGATTCTCTCTTCATTCACACTCCTTCTATCACGACTACTCCTTCCTTGGTGAATTCTGTTTCCCTCCAAGAAAAAGATTCTGCATCTTCATCTGACCTCTCGTACACCATCTCTTGGGAAAGTACCGCGAGTGCTTCTTCATTAGTTTCTGAAAGTACAAAGCCAGATGAAAATTTGGTAACCAAGGTAGAAGGAAAAGTGGACGAGCCCGAATTTCGGTCACTGGGAGAGAGTAATCCTGCGGAGGAGTCCACAGTCACCCCCTCGAGCACAGCAGCTACTGAAGATCTATTGAGCCTTGATGTAGAGTCTCTAGTAACCTCAAGTGCTATGGATGTTGTTGCTACTACCGAAAACACCATCAGCACGACTACTGAGACGTCTTTCACAAAATCTGCAACAAGTGATCCACAGGTGTTTGCAGATGAATCTATATCAGTAACGAAGGATACTTCTGTTGAGCCCATTAGCGAGCTAGTGGGTGAATCTAGCACACATTTGTCCGAAGATGGTGACATCGCTTCTTCTAAGGAAACTGAAAACAGCATTCACAGCACTCTATCCAGTGCTCGTTCTACTGCTGCAAGCGCGGGAAAGATTACCACAAAGATTGAAGTAACTTCAGAATCAGGGAGCTCTCTAAGTACTGACTCGTGGCTTGATGTTTCTCAGAGTCCTGCAGTGGAAACAATTGCCGAAAGCCTTGAATCCAAAGGATCAGGTACTCCATTATCAACCTCTGAAGATTCCGCTGTGAGCCGCACAACTTCCTACGCTTCCGAGGAGGCTTCATTTGAACCATCTCAATCTTCAAATAACCACGAAACACTAGCAAGCAGTGAACTATTGTCTATGACTGAATCTACAATTGTCGAGACACCTAGCTTGGAGCCCTCTTCAGTAACGGTAACTCAAACATCCGTGAGCGTTACTCAGCAACCGGAGTCGATATCACTCGGTTCGTCACAATCATTTTCGTCTTTGACCGAGACTTATCACACCAGCCACTCAGCAAAATCAAGTTCTAAGGCGGTGACAAAGAGTTCTGAGACTGCTTCTAATGTCGATATGGTGGGTAGCGCTTCATCTTCTTCCAAAGCAAAACGGAGCCAACAAACTACTGTGCCATATGCATCAGTTGACTCCAAGCTCGATGCGTCAGTGTCTAGCGATACCACTTTACACTTGAGCACACCGCAAAGCGAGAGCTCAAGTGCAGATGAAAACAGTAAGAGAAGCTCCCCACATACTTCTGCTTGGGCTGGATCTAGTGCTACAAAGCGTGTGCAAAAACAATCTACCGCTATCCCAAATGATTTCGAGGACCAGTTTACACCTGATGTCGGCAATGTCCGTGATGCCAACGCACTTGATAGTGTAGGGATTAAACAAGACAAGGAGGATAGTGAAATGGTGGAGGTAAAGGATTCTCAACCTTCACCAGCCGCCGATGAACTAGATCCTTTGCCACAGTCAACGCCTGTTGTGAATCAGGTATCTACTTCTCAAGATGTCAAATCAGTGGTGCCAACGGCTCACTCTGAAAACGCAGTTCACTCTGCTCGCCCAGCAGATGAATCAAAGGAACAGGCTGCCGATCATCCATATCACGATGAATTGTGAACTGAACACAACGCTTATGAAACCCTGTGATAACAGTACTTATTTTTGTGACTCCATAGTGCTCTATATAGTACCAATAGATTGGTTCTGAATTACAAACCAAAGGAGCCTTGACTGGAAGTACCATCTTGTTCAGGCTTTACAACCAACTGGTTACTAGGTATAAAGTGGTCTTCGCCAGTTATTCTGTCAGGTATCTGCTGACCAATTTCGTTCTCTTTTGGTGGCTTCTGCTTATCATTTGATTCCTTACGTTCCTTTGAAGCTTTGACTAAGCTCTGCCTAGCGTCCTCGATCAGTTCCTTAAACTCTCGGTGGTGAGTAACAATCCATCCTTTTCTATCAAATTTGTCAGTCTTGAAGTCCTTCATCCTCGTGGCAGAGTTCTTGTTCAGCAATTTTGAAATACTGCTCTTCCCTGTAGTAGAATCTGAGCCATTATGCGCTGCTTCCCAACTAGTTAAGCGCCTCCGTAACTCTGTTTCAGGAACGGGGTTCATTGAATCAAGGAAATTGCTGTTCCACAACATCTCAAAATGATTATATCGATTTACTAGTTGCTGTCTAGTGCCAACAACAGGTAGCTTAAGGGAAGCCAGCTTCTGCTTGAGTTGCTGCATACTCATGGAAGAGAAGTTGAGCTTGGCAAGCCTGGCAACACCTGAATTCTGTCCTGATTCAGTATATCTGTCACTGTGCTTGGTTTCAACGACGGGCGTCGGGATAGGCGTGGAACTAAGCTTATTTGGGGTACTGGGTTGTGTTTTTTGAACGCTTTTTTCTCGGACAGGCGAGCTCGTGGCAGCCGATTCATGTTCAAGGGCGCCGTTTGTCAAGCAGTCGTCTAAATGTGTACCTTGTAGATATTGCAATGGAAAAGCTTTTTGGCATATTGGGCAATTTGCTTCCTCTTGCGGAGCCGAACTTTTAGATTTTCCAAACATTGAAGAGATGTTGGACTTTCCAGGCTCTTTCCGTATTCTCTTTCTGTTCATCATCACCGTTTCCGCATTACGCTTCGCAGGTCTACTTTCTCTCGTTTCTATAATTTGCAGATCATCATCGTCGGCGACAATTTCGCGCTCGTCGCAACTCGGGAGTATCTCCACAATTGATGTATCACCTTCGAGTACGACTTTCTTAGAATCAAGAATATCTAGGAGCTTCGATCTCACCTCCATGTAGCTCGATATAACTTCACTGACCAAAAACTCACTCTTTAGCATAGATTCCCTTAGCTCCGCAAGACATAAAGGACATCTTAGCTCTCGATTCAAGTATTCTCTAATACATAGAGAGCAGAAAGTGTGAGCGCAGGGAGTTAGAACGGGACTTTTGATAAAATCCTTACAAATGTGACATCGCAAAAGTGTATCCAGGTCTACGAGTTCTGGTAACCTTGTTCGTAAAAAGTCTCTCGGGTCTGTCACATTTCGTACCTGCTCTTCAAGTTTCAAAGGCCTAGACATTTGACACTAACTCGTACAGTTGCAATGAATCATCGATGCAATATGGTCTTTCATCAATTTAGCTCTTTAGCAAGATGTCAGTGAACATCTTAACACACGTGACAGGGGAAATACGCGCTAAGTGGCCTCTTCCAAGACCATTTCTCCTTCAAATCCAATTCTAACCAAATGCAAGCATCTTTATATTTAATTACCCTGTAATGTTACATACCTTGTTTGCAATTTGTTCGCAAACTACCTTCCCCCATCTTAATCCATAATAAAACTGTCAACCTTAACTTTGACTCTTTGGCCGACGTGTGCCTTGAAATGGGACGCCAAGCTTTACAGGATTGCTGTGCTTCAGCACCTGGCTGGGTTCCAGCACTGTTTCTTGGCGACATTCAATGGCACGTTTCCAAACTGAGCAGACATCCACGCCAAAGAGACCTGAGGAGTACCTTATATTTTCAAAAAGCCTGTGAGATTGTGACTGGGTGCCCGCAGAAGTTAACGAGCCAAGTCTGTCCGATATGAATGGATCCGGCTTTTCACAAGATACTTGCTCGGCCACGCAGTCATCGATCGACGTCATGCACGGGCCTGCTGAGTTCATCAAAATTGGCGAACGGCTAAAATCTTGGAAAAGAACAGTAGGTGTTCGCCACTTTTTGATAGAAGTGTTACCGCGAGGCGAATACAAGGCCTCTGAGCCCGGGCCCGGTTTAAGCTGCGGTGTTTTGAGCAAATCGAGCGAGCCGGTAGTTTGCTGGGCTTCAAATTGCGCATTAGGTGACTCAAAGCATTCAAAGTCATTGGATCCGGTGCGAGGAGTTTTAGAACGAGGCGAGCCCTCGAAGCTGGTGTTGAATGAACTCGAATATTTTTTTGAATCGCGAGTTGGAGAAGGCGTAATTTCTGGAGCATCCCATAAGTGAGGTCTTTTTTGGTTTCTTAAGCTCGCGTCTTGAACGATTGAAAAGGAGGACTCACTAGTTATTTCTAGAGAAGGCTTGACAGTGCAATCATATGCTTGTGAGGGTATCATATTGACCATATCTTCTTGGCCCGATTTGTCGACACAGACGTCGCCAAAAGGATCGAAATCCTCGTCTAAAATAGTGGGTGACGATGGAAGTACAGAAAGACCATCCATTTCGTGGCATTGGAAGTCTTCGCTTTCATCAGATGAAATGTCAAGCTGATCAGGTTGATCAAATTTTGTTGTAGACCCCAATTTGCAGCGCTCCTTGGCCATGCCGTCTTCTGCTCCATTGTAAAGGGGCCTGCTGAGCTCATTAGACTTCAACGAGCGGGATGGAGCGGTGATAGCTAACACATCGCAACTCAATTTCCGCAATTTACTGCGAATTTCGTCATCAGATTGCCCGCTTTTGAAAAACTTGGCTTCACAACCGCTCTTCACCTCCCAATAGTGGCCTTTCCCGTCCGGGGATTTCTCGCCCTTGACGAAAGCCTCGTTGAGAGAAAGGTTGTGTCTTATGCTGTTTTGCCAACCGTAGTCGCCCAGTTTGTAATATGGGAAGTGGTACGTAATCCATTGGTATATCTGCGAGAGTGTGAGTTTCGTCTCCGTAGACTGTAGAATGGCGAGCCCTATAAGCATGGCGTAGGAAAAAGGTGGCTTTTTGTCTGGATCCTGAAGAAGTAGCAGCCGTTTGTGGTCCGTAATCGCCTCGATGAGCTCCTCCAACGTTTGTGAATTCGAAGACCGCGTGGTGATCAACGGTGTATCGGATTTGGTCTTACGGACCTTGCGTGGCCTGATAGGTGACGACAGCTCCGGTGATAACGGATGCTGGCTCTTTCCCCGCTTGATTGGCGTTCCAGCTTTGCGAACCGTGGAATGCGGAGGAGTGAGTGTCGTGGCACTGCTCGAATCCAAGCTAGCCTTGCATTTCCTGTTAACGCTGGCCTCGTGTGCTTCGCTTCCAGTTAAACTTTCCATTCAAGTCAACCTCTAAAAACTGAACCCTGACTGAAGATCAAAAATAAGAAGCCTATAAATAAAGGCCACTGCTCCAATTCAAAATAAAACCCTGCGCAGGAGCATGCAATGAGCACTCTAAACCTCTGTGATCCTTCGCGAATAACCCATATATATCAAAATGGATGCCTAAGGAGAACTTTCAGGCGTCGCGTTACAACGCGTCTGATCCTGAACCTTGTATTTTCGCGTCGTGGTGATATTCGTCCTGGCGGCGATGACAACAAAAAGGAAAAAAAAAAAGAGCACTGTTTTTTCGCGTTTTCGCGCCCAGCATTTTATACGAGGACGAAGATCTTCGTCCTCGAAGGCATCTCGCTATCGGTCTTGGTATGAGGACTGGGTTGGCGTGTGGGGAGATCTCGATCGATCGGTAGTAGTAAGCTCTAGTCCGTGCTTGCGCAACCGCTGCATCCGCAGTGGACGCAGCGCGTGAAAGTGACTACACCATCTTTGCTGTTCTTCTCGAGCGTGGATCTCGGTACACGGCAGATACAGGTGTTTCCCTGGGCTGTCTCGGAGGTTTGGATGCAACGGAGGCAGCACAGCTTCTCGTAGCCCTTTTTTTTCCATTTGGCGATGAGCATCTTATCAGCATACTTCTCGCGTAAAAGCCACTCGTAAAGCTCCTTTGTGATCGCCTTGCGCTTGTAGTAGAGATCGTAGATGTACCGGGAGCGTTCATGTGAGATTTGGAATACTTTCCAGGCACCCTGACTGGCTTTGGCCACCAGTCTGGAAGCCTTGTCGTTTTGTACTTCCTGGAGCTGCAGCTCAAAGTCTGTGAGCGTGGGCTTGATCTTGTCGAAGCCTGCTGGAGCAGGTTTTGTGTGTTTGGTCTTGATGCGAGGCATATAGGAGCGAGGTGAGGAGCACAGAGTTGTTAGCTTGTTGAGTATATAGTCGTAATTTCCCGCTGAGAACTATATTACCTGGTAAATAATAAATTATAGTTGTCGTAGGAAGTGATACAATAACCACTATATCTCTGAGTTCATCTACTTTGGCATTGGAGCTGTAGCTGGAGTACTGGGAGTAGAGTGTATACCTAGATCTTGAAGGAGTGAAGATTTCTAGATGATAAGTGTTACAAAACGGACATTTTTACTTCTAGTAACAAAAAAAAAATGACAGAAAAATAGGAAAAAAAATAACGACACCAGCAGGATTTGAACCAGCGCGGGCAGAGCCCAAAAGATCTCTCAAATTTAGTTCGAGTCTTTCGCCTTAACCACTCGGCCATAGTGCCTTTTGATACGATATTTGTATCTAATGAAGTACATATAGGAAAAGGGAGTGTGTAGTTCGCGGTTTGACATCAGCATACCACGATGGTGGCTCTAGTCAAGGAACTCTGTTCTTCTTTCGTCTTATACTTGGATTAGAGAGGTACTTGTAGTTGGAGATCCGGATGCTTATAGCATATTAATTTGTCTGTGGCGTACTTCCCTTCATGTCTCAGAACGCCCTCGTTGTATTTTTATTTTCATGACATTGTGGAAGAACAAGAGTAAGCCAGTCAAGTGTAAACTGAGTAACTCTTGATCATACCTTCCCAAAGAGGAGCCAATTGATTTTTGGTTTCTCCAGTAGATGATATATAATGGAGGCAAAATCCCGGTATAACCTCGATATCTGTTACTATACAATTTGGAATTTAGCAATGAGTCTGAACGCCAATTTAATTGTTAAAAGCAGAGATGCTACGCCAATATACACCCAATATACCAGCACAGCAATATGCCGCCTAGAAAAGTCCTTTGGATTTGCTACTAAAGTCCGGATGAGCAGAAGTGCAAAACGAGCAAGAAAGCCCAAGAGGATGGTAAATCCGGCTATTACACCAACTGTGATAGAAAGTTCCTCTGAGCGTGTAGAAAAATCATTCTGGGACGGGCCTTTCATATGTTCGAGATTTTTACGTTCATAATACGCCGCTATGAGAGCGCACGACGCTGCGCATAGATAGTAGAGCAAAAATGGTAGCAAACCCACGATAAGGGCTCCCAAATAATTGACAGATGTTTCTCCTTCTCCGTCCTCCAATGGAAGTGTATCTTTGAATTTACTCTCAGGATCAGCTTTCTCCAGGTCACATTTAGGTTCACTCATCTCTGCCATGTTCTGTATAGAATATAATATGAATTAATCCTAGCGAGAAGTAGTTTTCATATAAAGCTGGAATAGAAACTAGTGTCACCTGAGTTGTCTCACAGAGACGTCCTCTTAGATCATCTCATAGATAGATAGGTCCACGCTCACGGACAGTCCTGGAAGTCTAGAATCCGGATTGTAGATGGTGAATAGTAAGAACGGAATAATCGAGAGTGTTGAAAATACACATATAGGTTTTATAAAATTTACGCAGACATTTACAACTGATAATTATCAAGCCACCGTTAATGGATGGTCGAAAATGGAGGGGAATAGCTTGGAAGTGAATACATTGCATTCCAGTAGAGGAGAATTCTGTTAAGTTAGATCTAAACCCCAGGACACCTGCGCTCATTGGGACCAAAAGAACTCTTTTTGGAACTTGGTTTTTCTTCTACAATCAAAGATTTTCTGCTCAATTAAACCATTATTGGGCCTGAGAATGCTGCTTACGCGAAAGCACGAGTGTTGAACTTAACATTCTGTCCTCGTTACCTGCTGATGACACCATTTTTCACAAACCCAGTCATTTGCCGTACTTTGCCTCATTTCTCATAAAGGGCTGTATTAAATATTATGTATTGTTGGTGGTCGTGAGTGGGGTCCAAACTATGCAGTTTTGACAGGGTGTATTATAAGCAGTCGTGATAGCATTAGTTGCAAGAGTTTGGGTCATTAGTGCAAGACCCGCTGTTGTAGCCAATCTCTCCACAAGAATAGAAGCATTTCCCAAGCCATAAATAAAGTGACGAATCCAACACTGATGTTGAAAGTGAACATGCTCGTAAGGCCGCGATACTCAAGGGCTTCTACCACCTGGTCAGTGGACTCCATAAATATGAGCCCGCCACAGAGCAAACAGAAAGACGTAATGAGCTCTGTAAAAGGTTTGGCGGGTTTTCCGTCAGTGCTTGGCTTCCAAGCCAAGAGCAGGAATGTAAAGACCCGGAAAAAGGACCCATACGACAGAAGAAGACCCCATTGGACATGGATGGCAGTAGAAGTAGCCGATGCTTGCGCATGCTGTGACATTAAGATACCGGTCCAGAAAATTGTGAATGCGGGAAATGGGTTAGGAGAAAATCCCGGAGTGCCAGTGAAGCTGGAATCAACCTCCGAGTCCTGTTCAGTAGCACGCTGAGTACGCCAGTCAGATAATTTGTATTCCGTGATGAGGCCACACAACCCGCATCCAATAAACATGAACGCAATGGAGACGTGTTGCAGGTCCTTAGCATGCCACTCACCGTCCGTGTTGGAAAGGTGCTCCAAGAAGACGTTACTGGTACCGTAAAAGAATATTAGGAACGATTCGACATATTCCATTGTGATGACGGAGCCGTATGGAAGAACAAGGCGGCGCCAGTTGTTTAGCGCGCTGGTAGGATGAACACGCGCACGGTAGAGGTTCCATGCCCAGCCTTTATCAGTACCGTATCCGCAGTAGCGGGCAAGAGACAGGATGCCCAAAAGAACAAAAACACCGCCCTTGATCCAATGCGCCAGGAGGTTGAACACGCGCAGGCCTTGCCCGAATAAGTTGCCAACAGCAAGCCCGATGCAGCAATGAATCATTAGCATGAAAAGCAATGGCCAAGCAGTGAGTCTTTGGACAGCTCCAGCAACTGAAGCGATATATGAGCATGGAGCGTCAGTGTGTGGAGATAATGCGCGGCGACGGGCCTCAAGGTCTGGGTCAAACTCGAGTTCACGTTGAGGCTCGGGCTTGTGCTGAGGTGAGGCGATAGTCGATAGCTCGGATCCGTCAGAGGAATGAGAGTGATGGCGGTCCGCGGGCACAAGCTCAAAACGCTCGATTCCGTCGCTGGGCACTCCAGCGTAGTCTACTGTCACGTGTCTATCGTGCGTCGCGTATCGTACAACAGTAGAGATGGAGTGTGCCGTGCACAGGGCCACAACTACGTAGCAGGTCTTGCCGTACGCATTGCCTGCGTATGGAACGGGGTTCTTGAACAGTAAAAGCGCGAACATGGCAGTTAACAGTAGTGCGGTGTTGACAACCGCGAGAATCACGTGCATGCGCAGCGTGGCACGTGACTTCAAGCCGTACAAAGCGAGAGTCGCTGGATGCACCACCGCGGTGGCCAGGGCCACCGCTGCAGCGTGGTAACGCGCAAGTCCCGCGCCACGCGTGCCCGCCGGCAAGTTGAAAAACGTCGTTGTGTTGTAGCTCTCCCAGTAAAGCCGCTCGGCAGGCGTCAGCTTGGTGTCCAGAATAGGCAACCCGTGCACGTGCTTGGGCTCGTGCGGCACGGCAGAAATCGTCGCCGTAGACAGTGACCCGCTACCCGTCGCGGATGTCGGCATCAAAGTCTTATCCGCTTCCGCCATTGCTTCCGCCATTTCATCCGCCATATCCCCGTCTCCCATGGCACCCATTTGCATGTCCGCTCGCACGGCCACGCTCAGCGCTACCGTCGCGCACGTAATAAATGATCCGTACTTCATGCTCTCTCGAGAAGATTATATCCGGTTCCTTCCGTAAACTCCGAAGTCCGTGCTTACTAACAGCGCGATAACAAAAAGACACAAAAACGAACTTGTCCCGATTAGGCTATTTGGCTGTAGTCTGCGGCTCACCTCTTACCGCCGACCCTTGGCTGCTCCCCTTATGCTTTTATAGTACTGCGAGCACGGAACCAGGTCGCAAAAGGGGATGCAGTAAGACGTGCTGACAAAATGCCTCACGCCCGGCGGCTTTTAACGGATAAACGCTGGGCACTTCGTACGAGGATACCTCGGACGAGCTTCAGGCCTCTAAACGAGCTAAACGACGCCCCTGGGAGCAAACTGCGCCAACGGTGGAAGTGTTACGTAAGCGGGTTAGTTAAGCACGTGATTACGGCAGCGGGCGTGCGAGCATTTACGTTATGGCTGAACCAGAGCATTCTTTTGAAGATGCTCGCGATAAGTTCAGGGCGCTTTTAGCGGACCCAAGGTTATCAAGGGATAACGAACGGTGTGGTGTGAGATAGAATTGGCATTTTGTAAATGTGGATGGGGGAGACAGACGGTGCTTTTGCGGGAGTAATTGCGTGGTTTAGAGATGGTTGGCAGGCCGGCTGGCGGAGGCGGGTAGCTAGGGTATAATGGGATGGTGGGTGGTTGAAATGACGAATAATTGGGAGAGTACATGAGACCCGCATGTGTAACTGTGTACGGGATGTGAGAGCTTTTGAGAGGACGAGTACTTAAGTACTTGTATGTGGTCACGTGAATATACTATCATACTGTACGCAACGTCGACTTTACGATTAGAAGTACATAAGTACTCGGGGTTGTTCACGTGATATATGTGGTATCATAGTATACGCAATTGCGATTATGCTGTAAGCTGAAAAGTACATTAGTACTTGTGTCGCATCACGTGATCACAGACTCCTAAAACACGATATCGAGACGCTCCTGCTGTCTTGGCATAAGTAAGTAGAGGTCTAGTGGCCTGCTTCCACGTACAATCGCTTCACCCACACGCTTCCAGGCTCCTTTGTTTTGTTCCTCCAGAACAGCCTCTACCACACGTCGTTTGAAATGCTCTATAGGTAAGCTCTTCTTAGATCGCTGGTACTCATGCCGCTGGCTCGAGCGCTCTCATTGTACTTGCGCATTCAATGTCCCAGGAAGAGCTTCAGCAGGAATTTGATACCATCGATGCTATATATCCCGAGTATCTGGAGCGTCTTTCAGAGACGCAGTGTGTTTTAAAGATCCCTGACCGTGAAAGTATCAGTATTCATCTTTCATTTCCAACGGGCTATCCAACAGAGGCAGCGCCCCAAGTACTCCAGGTAAATGGGGTGCAAGATTCAAGGGCTCTGCGTGAGCAATTTCAGACCCTTATGAACACTGTCTGGGTCCAGGACGTGTGTATATTTGATTTTCTGGGCGAAGTTACGGAGATCTGTTCGCAGCTAAGTGATGAGGAGCTCGCATTGAGCCACAAGGATACAGCCGTGGATAGTACGCTGCAACAACTCGAATCACTCGACCTCGACTCGGAGCCTGCTCCCGCAAAAATTGACTGGTTTCAAAGCGATCCCGTAGTTGATCGCGGGTCCACTTTCGTAGCTTTCGCCGCTCATGTTACAAGTGAAGAAGACGCATGCCAAAAGCTTGACCAACTCCGCAGAGACCCCAAAGTGAGCAGATGCCAGCACGTTATGACCGCCTGGCGCATTCGCGGCGAAGGTCATGTGACATACCAGGATTGTGAAGATGATGGTGAGACTGCCGCTGGAGGTCGTCTATTGCACCTCCTTACACTCATGGACGCGTGGGATGTCGTTGTTGGTGTTGCTCGGTGGTTCACAGGAACCCATATCGGGCCGGACCGTTTTAAGCATATCAACTCCACAGCTCGCGAGGCCGTGCTTCGTGGTGAGTTCGTGGATGCCTCGAAGGCAGGCAAAAAGAAGAAATAGGCGGTTTATTTGCTGTCTATTATAATGCGAGGCGCGCCCGGTCCTCTCTATGATACATTTTGATACTTACACACTACTACTATTACACGTCAAGAAGCCCTTAATTCTTGCGTTTGGTCCGTTTGCGCCTCTTAATTGGCTTTTCATCCACATCTACTACTGGCCGCTTTACGGGTTTTTGCGCTATGTTGTCATTATTCTTGATATCCTCAGAATCTTTATCATCCTCGTCTTTCTCACTTCCCTCCTGACCCGATTTCTCAAAATTTCCTTGTGCTCGCACCTGTTTCTGTTTCTGCCACAGCTCATCCAGTGACGCATCTTCAGGGCTTGTCTCTTCTTTTTTCGGCTCGCCAAATGTTCTTCTTCCAGTCGTCAAAACCGCCTGTGACTGTTGCATGATTTCAGTGACACCTGCAGTTCGCAGTTGTGGCCGCAGCTTCTGTTTTAGAGCATCTCCTCCGTTCAATTTCCACTCACTAGAGTCCACAAACTGTTTTTCCTTCTGCTCTTCTTTTGCAAGCTCTTCAACATGATCTGCCTGCTTCATGAACTTCATATTCATGACACGACTGGACAGCTTACCACTCACCTCCTTGGACATTTTAGGGTGGTTTCTTTATCTTCTTTTAGGATTTCGAGCTCTTCACCGCGGCCAGTTCTTCCTCTGCGATGAGCTTAAAGAAAATGCTCTTTAATTCCTGTCTCAGAAATCACAATAGACGATGGAAGATTACTGCAAATTTTCTTGTATGGTGAAAAATCGATGCGATGAGCTTGGACAATAGACGACTTAGAAGTGGTTGAACTATAGCTGAGGCGGTCTAATGAAGTCAGATTTCCGATTTTCGAATCTTCTGGGCACTGTTTACCGTCAAGGTAATATTCTGTTCTCAGAAGATGGAACGCAGTTGATATCGCCGGTGGGTAACCGTGTGTCAGTGTTTGACCTAATTCACAACAAGTCTTATACGTTTGAATATGAGCACCGGAAGAACGTACAATGCGTAGCACTCAATCCTCAGGGAACCTTACTTTTGTCCGTGGATGAAGATGGTCGTGCGATTCTGGTGAACTTTAGGGCTAAAACTGTGCTTCATCATTTCAACTTCAAAGAGCCAGTTAGTGATCTTAAGTTCTCTCCAGACGGCAAAGTATTCGCAATAGCATGTGGGCGGTTTGTCCAGGTATGGAAGACTCCAGATGTCGCTGAAGATCGGCAATTCGCCCCATTCGTGCGCCATAGGGTTCATGCGGGCCATTTTTCCAACATCATTTCTTTAACATGGTCGCGCGATTCGCGCTTTTTGATCTCTACCTCCAAGGATCTCACTGCTCGCATTTGGTCGTTGGATTCGCAGGAAAAAGGCCTAGCGTCGGTCACTTTCGCTGGCCACAGAGACTACGTGATGGGAGCTTTTTTTTCTGCCGACCAAGAGCGAATTTACACCGTAAGCAAAGATGGTGCTGTTTTCCAATGGGAGTATACTCCAAGACCAGGCTTTGAATCTCCAGAGCAAGACGAAGAAACTGAAATAGATCCCTCCCTCTACAGCTGGCGCATTACAAAAAAGAATTACTTCTATGCTTCACAAGCTCGAGTCAAGTGTGTGACTTTTCATGCCAACTCTAACACTCTCGTTGTAGGATTTAACAATGGTGAATTTAGGCTCTATGAGCTTCCAGAATTTACCTTAATTCAGCAGCTCTCGATGGGTCAAAATGCGGTCAATACTGTTTGTGTAAATGACTCAGGAGAGTGGTTAGCATTCGGCTCCAGTAAACTAGGACAGCTACTCGTGTATGAGTGGCAATCGGAGTCTTATATTCTCAAACAGCAGGGTCATTTCGACGCTACTAATGCTGTCACTTACTCCCCAGATGGCTCACGCGTGGTCACAGCATCGGAAGATGGCAAAATCAAAATTTGGGACGTTGTATCAGGTTTTTGTCTTGTAACATTCCAAGAGCATACTGCTGCCGTATCGGCATTGGCTTTTGCTAAAAGGGGGCAAGTTTTGTTTTCTGCATCTCTCGATGGCACAGTTAGGGCCTGGGACCTTGTCCGTTATCGTAACTTTAGAACGTTTACGGCAGCTGAAAGAATACAATTCAACTGTTTGGCTGCTGATCCCTCAGGCGAAGTTGTGTGCGCAGGATCGGTGGATAGCTTTGCAGTGCATGTATGGTCGGTTCAAACGGGCCAACTCGTGGAAACTCTGGATGGCCATGAGGGTCCGGTATCATGCCTTTCCTTCAGTCAGGAAAACAGCGTGCTTGCTTCGGCTTCATGGGACAAGACTATAAGAATTTGGTCAATTTTCGGCAGATCCCAACAAGTGGAGCCCTTAGAAGTATACGCTGATGTGCTTTCGCTTTCAGTGAGACCAGATGGTAACGAAGTTGCAGCAGCAACTCTGGATGGACAGATACTGTTTTTCGATGTCCATGAGGGTAAGCAAGTAAATGCCATTGATGGCAAAAAAGATATCTTGTCCGGTAGACATTTGGAGGATAGATTTACATCTCAAAACTCTGCAAGATCGAAACATTTCACCACCATCGACTACAGCTTTGACGGACTTTCCATCGTGGCTGCGGGCAATAACAATTCTATTTGCCTGTACGACATACCCAACAGTGTATTGTTAAAACGGTTTACTGTATCAAGAAACATGTCTCTCAATGGAACACAACAGATGTTGAATAGTAAAAGGCTGACCGAAGCTGGTTCTCTGGATTTGATTGATCGCGATGGTGAAAATTCAGATCTTGAGGACAGAATCGACAATACCCTTCCGGGCTCAAACAGAGGTGGCGACCTATCAACTAGGAGAGTAAGGCCTGCAATTAGGGTTACAAGTCTGAAATTCTCTCCAACATCAAGTGCATTTGCCGCGGCATCAACAGAGGGCATCCTTATATATTCTGTGGATGACACCATGATGTTTGATCCTTTCGACTTGGACATCGATATTACTCCTCAAGCTGTGCTAGAAACACTCAAGGAGGGTGACTTTCTTCACGCCTTGGTCATGGCCTTCAGACTGAATGAGGAGTATCTCATCAACCGCGTTTACGAGGCTGTGCCACTAAAAGACATAAATTTGGTTAGCGGCGGTCTTCCGGTTGTCTACCTCGCACGCATGTTAAGATTTATCGGAGATTTCGCCATGGAGTCACAGCATCTTGAGTTTAACCTGATATGGATTAAAGCACTGCTATCTGCTCATGGACGCTACATCTCATCGCACAAGCACGAATTTAGCTCGTCATTAAGATCAGTACAACGCTTCATTGGTCGTATTGCCAAAGAAGTGGTTTCGGCATCTAAGGATAACAAATATGCCTACTTTTTCCATACATCTACAGATGGTACACTCAAAGGCGAAGGCGAGAAAGACTCAGAAGACATTGATGACACCAACTTCGAGATGGCAAGCGACGATTCTGACGATGAAATAATGGAAGGCGTCTCGGATGATGAAGAGGGCTGGGTCGGCTTCACTGACAAAAAGAACAATTTAACACTAGATCTCCAAGATCAATCCGATGAGGACCTCATCTAAAAGCATCCAAAGCCCTAAAGTGGGCTTCTACCACTGTGTAATAGACAACAAATAACATAGATTTCACTCTTCTTTAAGCAGGTCGCCCGTTACGATGGAAAATTTGGTACTAGCTAATACCATCCAGTCGACGTCGGGTCGTGTATGAAAGATATGTTTAATGAGGAAATCTTAGTGCTTGAAGAAGTGCGTTCATTGTTTCAAAGTTCTTCTAGTGACTGTGTCAAATTCGAGGCTGTACTTCCCGGTCTAAATAGTGCAGTAATTCGCACATCACAAGATGAAGACTATCGACAATCACTAGCTTCATCTGAAGACCTATGGAGAACCATCGGTAAATGCTGTGAAGCCATTGAAGATTTCAAATTGACAGATATCGATGAAAGTCTTCGATTTTGGGCTTTGAGAATATTCAGAGGAGTAGTTCTTCTTGCAAGAAATCTTTGTGTGAGTAACCAAGAGATCCCACAGAAGCTTTTACTGCGAGAGAAGCTAAGCAAGAGCTTTAACATTATCTCAAATGCAGGTTTCAGACATTATGATGAAATAGAGTGGGCACTTTACGCTACGCTTATCGAGTTTTCATGTAATATCACTGCGGATTCCGTTACCTTTGACCTTGAGACTCTAGAAGATACGTTGAAAACGCTTACCTACCCAATCAACGAAGGCAATGAATGTACCGAATCCCTTTTGATATCGTACACACTATTTCTTCGCAACTTGACCACGCACAGTGATTTTGTTTATTATTTACTGAAGTCAGACGAGGTCACAAAGATATTGTACAATCATCTGCTATTGAATGTCACTTTCAATTATACTCCGCTCCAGAAAATTATGCAGAAGCAAGAATATGACGATCATGATCTATCTACGTTGACCAATGTTGTCATTTCAACATATTTAAATATCTGTTGTCATGAATCATTCGCTCCGTTTCTTTCACAGATGGAAGCCTCAAATCCTGAAATGTTTATGAACTTCCTCAAGATTTCACATCTCCTTACAACTAGTTTCGAGTCGTGGGACAAATACCAATTGACAGGCATACTCTCTTGGAGCTTCAAGATTTTCGAAGCCCTTGTTGAAGAAATAGGAAAGCACTTCCAAGGCGCTGTTCAAGAAGAATCCCGAGCAGCGTTATTGCACGGCCGACTATTGATTATTCTTGATATGTTCACTACCCTAGCGCAATATGAACATGTACGTGAGTTTTTTGCCTTCTATAACGGACTTGATATGCTTATTGAGCTATTGCACATATTTCAGAAAAACCTTGTGAAGCTTAATATTTACAAATCGGCAGACGGAACTGTAACAGAGATTAGAGTGAAAAATAGCAGAGGTGAAAAAGTCACTGACACGAACCTTATAGAAGCTCGCGTTGATTGTTCAAACGGATCAATAAAGGCCACTAATTTTCCGGAATGCAAATTGCTGATAATTGAGATCATCAGTTTTCTGGTTCACGAAAACTCAAAGATGCAAAACAGGGCCAGGGAGTTGCAAGGTCTCGAGGCAGTGCTCAGCAACTGTGTCATTGACGACAACGATCCCTTTATCAAAGAAAGAAGCGTTATGTGCATAAAGCACCTTTTGAAGGATAATCCTGAGAATCAAAACATAGTGGCTCAACTGGAGTCCAAAGCTGCAATCCAAGACGATGCCCTAGAGTCTGCTGGTTATGAAGTAAGTGTCGACGGTAGCGGTAAGATTAAATTAGGTTACAGTGACAAGAAATGATATCAATTAATATACAATGTTAGTTATAATACAATGCGCACATCTGTGAGATGGTGTTGAGTGTGCACTGGGATGAGATAATCTAATCCTTATTAGTTTTGTGGACCACATAGACCCCGAGATATGTCTACAACTTATAGTCATCGACTCTGTGTAAGATAGAAGTCACAAAATGAAGAAAATATGCGGAATCGTTGATAAGACTTGATCAGATTACCTTCTATCTACAATTGCATCACATACTACTTTCTGTCTCATTTACTCTGCAATATTTTCTCACACTGCCCATTGACTTGATGAATATCCGCGATTTTGTGCTCAGGCTTCGATCCATTATGTGTAATCTACACGCAGCTAGTAATAGTTAGTGCTCTTGTCCATTCCTTGACCGAGATAGTTGATTACATACTGCATTTAGAGTAATTAACTAATAAGTTGACGATACAGTAAGTCTAGATGGATAATCAAATACTCTCTACCATTCCGCATCCTAGCCTTTTCAGAAGCTCGAGGCTTCAACCTTGCTCTGGGTCTCTCTTGATACATCAGCATGAGAAATGGCGCTGATACCGCAGATTACTAATTGTTATATAAGTTGAAGTTGTGTATCTTATTTGCCTCCCCGAGTACAAATCAAATAATTTTTTGGTGTGTAGTGGTGTTCTTTGAACTGTATGAAAGCTACAAGCCCATCTTAGCAAGCTCTTCCTCAATAGCATCTTTCACCAGCTGGACATCGGCCTTTTCGATGAATTTTAGCTTCTTCTCCAAGGTTGAAAGAGCCTTCAGTTCGTCAGGAAGAACATCTTTCTCGAAAGAATATCCTTCGAAAGTGGATAGTGCTTCGTTCACAGCTTCAGCAAACTTGGCTGGGTGCGCAGTAGACAAGGAGATATATTGCGTAGACTTGTCGTTATCCTTTGCCATCTGTCTTTTGGTAGCACAAACACCGACGGCAGTGTGAGGATCCAAAATGTAGTGCTGAGGATTCTGCGAGTTGGCGTAGGTTTCTTTGATAGTAGCCGTCGTTTCAGCGTTAGAAACTCTCTCCGAATCAAAGTCTACCAAAGCCTGTTTGACAACCGCAGGATCAACTTCAAATTTGCCTTCAGTCTTCAATTGAGTGAACCAGCCGCTTAGAATTTCACCAGCCTTCTGGTCATCATTGGAAGCTAACACATCACGAGCTAGGTACCACAGCAGTCTCTCGAAGTTAGATGAGATGAGAATGTCCATAGCTGGAGATAGAGTAGCGGCAACATCGTCAGACCTCTCGTAAACACCAGTCTTCAAGAATCTGTCTAGAATGTCGTTTTCGTTAGTGGCAATGACCAGTCTTTCAACAGGAAGACCCATCTTCTTGGCGTAGTAACCGGCAAGAATATCACCGAAGTTTCCGCTTGGAACCACGAACTTGACCTTGCTTTGAGTGTCATTGGTGGCTTGGAAATAAGCATAAAAGTAATATGTCATCTGAGCCAAAATTCTTGCCCAGTTGATGGAGTTCACCGCACCAACGTTGTGTTTTTTGTTGAACTCAACATCACCAAAAATGGCTTTAACGATGTCCTGACAGTTGTCAAAAGTACCTTTAACAGACAAAGTTTGCACATTCTTGTCTGGGACGGTTGTCATCTGTTCCTCTTGGATAGGGGAGATTCTGCCAGTTGGGTATAGAATAAAGACGGACACATCCTTCTTACCTCTCATACCGTAGATGGCAGCACTACCAGTGTCACCGGAAGTGGCTCCAACAACCGTAATCTTCTTTCTCTGCTCCTGAGGCAAATCTTTGTTGGCTCTTTGTAGGAAGAACTCGAACAAGTTACCAACAAATTGAAGAGCAACATCTTTGAAAGCATAGGTAGGGCCATGGAAAAGCTCCAGAACGTGCAAATGTTCGCCGTTGCCAGTCACGTTCTTGGCCAAGGGTGTGACGTCTTTGGAACGGAAGGTGGAATAAGATCTTTCGATCAAACCCTTCAAGTCAGATTCAGGAATTTCCTCACTCGAAATGTAAAGCTTCATGATCTCTAGGGCCAACTCCTGGAAGTTCAGCTTTGACCATTGACTCAGGGTCTCTGCGCTCACCTGAGGAATCTCTGATGGGATGAATAAGCCACCATCTGAGGCCAAACCTTGAATAATGGTTTCTTCGAAAGACTTTGTCTCCTTCGCAGAAGATCTAGTTGATCTGTAGGATTTTGACATTATGAATAGAGCCTGAAAGAGTCTTGCTTGAATTCGTAACCAACTGAAGACGTAGAAGGATGACTATTTTAACAATGACTACCATTGAAAAATTTTGATGATGTCACGTAATACGGATGTACTCATGATCCAAATCAAAAAGTACTCGAATGAATAATCTTATGCCTTCGCTCCAATCAATCCTTCCTAGAGGGAAGTTCCTGTATTGCATTTTATATACGCCCATTGGATAGTAACACCCCAAGGTTTTCGAAGAGCATGGCTTCATTTTCCTTGTAAAAAGAAGCTCTTCTCACACTGTCTTCGTTGAATCCGTCATCGCCACTCAGAACTTTCAGGGCTTTTGAAGAGGACTCCATATACTCTTCTAGCATAGGCACTGGGTTTTCAGCAAGCTTTTGGAAGAATTGGTGCTTGTTGGCGCTTGCGTTTAGTTGCAACTGTAGTATGTTGAGTTCTTGGTTGAGGGTCTGCATCTGAGGTTCCAGAACGGTGCTGAGTTGATTGAGTTCGGCCAGGAGTGACATACCCTCACGGGCAACCTCATCATCACCCTTGGTAGGAACCTCGACATCTAATACGGTTTCACCATAAGTAGAGGCTTTATCAACGCGTATCGTATAATTTAACCTGATGGGCGGAAGCGGGGAAATGTGGCGGTTGACCAAGGCAGGAATTTCACCTAGCTTCATTGTCTTGCGCTCTTCTGGGAACAAAGCCGCCAGATATTTATCGATTTTGGCGATTGTTCTCTCGCCGCTGGTGTTGCTGGACGCAGAGTTGCCGCGTGCTGGAACCTCAGGCTCCTCGCTTGTTAGCAGATCGTTGAGTAGGATGTATTTGTAAAGCGAATACACAGCTTCATGAAGTGTTCCACGAGACATTCCGATGATGGCTGCGAGCTCTGGAGAAAACTGGATCCATTCTCCAGTCGTTCCGCGAGGCTGGATTGCAATAACACACTCAACATTCTCTGCTCCATCACGCTTAACATCAAGACCATCAAATTCAGCTGGAGCAGCTGGATCAGCGTGCCATTCTACGATTGATGGAGTTTGCATTTGTGATTGAGCCTGGCCTTGCCCTGGTTCTTGAGGTTCATCAACCTCTGGTTTCTTGAAATCCACAGCAATACCCTGCAAAAAAGAACTGAATTTTGGCCTTCTTGGATCTTCTACACTGAGATCATCGATCAGCCTGCCCTCGATTCTTAAAGTCCACGACGGTTGGGCATTGGGATCCTCCGTTTGCCACGGCTGGCATTCTGCGATATTAGAGACGAAGATTCGAAGATACTGTTTTTCCTGTGAATCCTGTTTTAAGTTGTTCCATTGGGATACTGACTGGTAAAGATCGACTTTCTTTCGGCTTATGTATACGTCGATCTTGCTCTCAGCTTCCAGTAACTGCTTATAAGATTCTAATTCTGGAACTTGTTTGCTCAAAAAGGGAGGAATGTACGAATCAGTAGGCTGTGGAACTGGTAAAGGTGCAGTAGCCTGGTTTGTGATTGACTGCCCACTGGGCTTACGGGCTTTTGACATATTAATCAAGCTTGTAATATAATTTTAAGCATGTTTATTACTGGCTGCCGTGAGATGATCAGTGCCAAATTGAATATAATTATCGACTTTCGTGATACGTGATCTGGTATAATGAACCTGGATATTGACGTTAAAAGCAGTCTCTCGACCACATTTTAGTTTGATTCTTTAACGTGCTAGAGTTGTAGCCCCTGGGTTGTTATTTGACGTTTTTCTTAGTGTTTCTTATTTGCATGTATGGATGAACATAGTAATTTTCAGCTTTTATGAGAAGTACCCGTGAATGAAATTCGTCCAGGTATTTGATGTCTTCATTATACTGTAGTTCGGGATTGAAGTTGGCCAATCTTGATTGTAATTTTTACCGCAAGAACTTTTTACTTGAGCTTTTATCAATATATACACAGAGAAGTTGGGGCAAAGTTTACAATTTTTATAATCTTTTGGCACCAAGCGGAAGTTTCGGAGCATCAAAGAAAGGTCAACTCAAGAATCCTTAGCTATTGTGCATTGGTCAACTCGAACTTCAACTTCGATAGTTTATGGATTAATTACGTCTCTATAAAAATCCAGAAAAAATTTCGACTTTATTCACAGCGATGGCATAGGTCGGATATCGGGCACAGAATACAATAATAATGCTGAAAGTGTCGACTTTTAGAGCCTATTCAGCGCTTTCGAAGCGTACCAATAAGGTGAAGGTTCAACTGCTCAAAGATTTTCCTCAATTTCAGCTTTACAAGGGCCAAGTCACTCAGGTAAGTCCTTCTTTGATGAGAAACTACTTGCATTTGAGCAATGGTGCCCGCTACATCCTAAAGGAACAAGACATCGATGAGAATCTGCATGCACAGAGTATTACTGAGGCAGCCACGCGGGCAAAGGTTGTTCAAAAAGCTGTAAAGGAACAAATTCAAAAGGCGGCGGAGAAGATTCCCCAAGAACCTGTCGCAGTAGCAAAGGAAACACCAAAGGTTTTCAACAGTGGTGTCACTGTTTCGGATGTCAAAATTCCAGGATTGGAAATTTGAACCTGTGTCGGTACAGGTAAAATATCTTAAAAGTCTGTAAATATAAATCAAAACTTACAACGGGTCAGAAGCCACGCTAGGCCATAAAGAAAAAAAAAGGAGGAGCCTCTTTTAAGTAGTAACTCCAAATATGGCACAGTAAGATGTTCGGAAGTCCGTTTACATCTTGACCTTTTGCTTGTTACGCAAACGTCTCTCCCTCTTCTCTTTCATTTTCTGGTCAAGTTTATCCTGCTCTTGGCCACTCATCTTGGATCTTAGCTCGCGTCTCTTTTCTCTTTCAGCCTCTAGCTTCTTTTCCTGGGCCAATTCTCTCTCCACCTGCTTCATGACCTTGATGATCTTTTGTAGTTCTTGAGAGCGCAAGTTGGCGGTCTTCTTCAGCATTTCATGGGTCACGAAGGCCTTGGTAGGATTTTGGGCATAATCTCTAGTCGCGGTGTCATACATCTTGACAATAAGAGTGATGAGCTGGTTAAAATTTTCTAGATCCTTAGCGCCAGTAACTAGCTTCGATTGAATCACACATCTAGGCTGTAGAGTCTGGTTCCAGAGCTTGTCAGAGACAGGTTTCTCGACTGGCAAATCCGTGAAACTGACAAAAGACAAAAAGCTAGAGCACTTTTCCAGCAACTCTCTGAACTCTGGGCCACCGTAATGCTCGAAGAACCCACTCAATTGGTTAGTTTCAGACATGAAAACATACTGTACTGGCAACTTCTCGCTCTCAGCAGTATGGGTTAGAGAGAGAAAATAGTTAGCCTCGCGGACCTTAGTCATTACCGACTTGTTCACGACAGAAGTGATAAAGCTGAATTTGGAAACGATGTTGCGAGACACTTCAGGCTTAGGTAGATCAGATGTGCTGCTGCTCACAAAAGTACCGTTTGGCACAATGTTCACTTCCACAAACTCTCCCAAATCTTTTTCGAAAAGGCTGGGAATGAACAAACCGACAACCCGCTCCATTAGAAGCGATAGGGGGTTGTAACGAGCTGTCAAGTGAGCCCGCGCGGTAATGCTCTCGATGCAAGCACGGCCAGTTGCAAATGTCGTGTACCAGGTGTTGTTCTGCTCGGCAACATATGGCAGCTTCGCTCCACCTTTGGTAGAGAAGCCAACCTTAGCAAACGCCAGGCTGTGGAAGTTCTCGGTCAAAGAGCTAAACAACTGAACGGCTCTCCTGTTGTTTAGTCGGGTTCCAATCACATATGCCCCAAAAACAGCTGCCAAAAAGGCCAATGCCCAAAACTCGAAAGTCCAATTGTAGGCACGAACACGTCCGAAGAAACTCAATTCTTTGAGCTCATCAACAGTTAAAGCCATATATTCGGCATTTAGGTTATTGATAGTGTTTGAGAGCTTGTTGAATGGCCCCAGAAATGACATCTTTAGATGCTTAGCCTTGACTTACGCTACCTTTCTATATATTTCAATACTAGCCAAAATACGATTGATTTTTATGACGACAAATGTCATATCGTATCGTTGATAAATCTATATCATGTGATTATGAATGCTTGAGCTTGATGGTCCTTCTGGATAACAGCTCTGGTGCTGAATCCGATACCTCTTTAGCAACTACCTAACGATCAAAAAGATCGGAGGACGTTGTTTAAATTGAGTGTCCCTAATCCTTTCTTCTTTTGCTGGAGTCGTCATTGCCCAAAAGTTGAGAGCGCACCAGGTCTCTTATGTAGCTTTCAAGCTCTTGTTCAGCATTTCCACCATTAAGAATTTGCTCCAACTTCTGGCGGCGTTGAATACTCTCTGGATCGTTCGTTTCTTCTTCGTTTTCCAGCGTGTAGCGCAAATTGTTCTTAAATTGTGCAAGTTGCTCGTCGTCAATACCAAGAGGCTCCTGCTCTTCACCACTTACAGTTCTGAGGTATGTGATCAGTTCAGCGTTCTCAGCGTCTTCCTCGCAAACAGCCAACGCGGTTTTACCCTCGTTGTTCGTTAGCGTAGCGTCTCCGCCTAGCTCTTCAAGAATGACACGCGCAGTGGTAGCATCTTCACAGTGATGTAGTGGAGTGTCCCCATCGTTATCCTTCACGTTTATGTTTCCGTTGTATGGGTCTGAGCACAGTTTTTTTAGCAGATCAATGTGGGCGTACGATGCTGCGGCATGAATCGGGGTATAACCGTTAGGATCCTTGGATTCGGCTTGAAAACCCTGGGAGAGAAACCTCTCTACAACGTCAGTCTTGCCGTCACTAGCAGCTATCCAAATATTCATGATCTAGCGTTTTATGGAAGGGCCACTTACGGTTTTGAAGTCGTTGCAAGAAGCGATGAGGTTGTAGTCGTTGTATAATTTCAAAATTTTCTGAAAGATTATCAACCTCAGCTATTCAAATTAGATAAACTGATCGAAATAATACATGGCAGGCTCTATTCCACCTGTCGAACAGATTGACAAGCCCAGTCCACCTAAGGATGAGGCTTCTACCAGAGGGTTTCACTGGTGGAGGCGTACTTTTCAGTATAAATCTGGATTGGGATTGACCGATACTGAAAAACAGCAGTATGAAAACGACTATAAATTCATTGTTCAGCGAGACCAATGTAATCAGTGCTACGAATACCGGGACTGGCTCTTGAAATACTCGCCCACAGTAATATTCATGGCACAACAGATTGCGAAGCTTAACAACAAAAATACGGACGCGCTTAAATTCGATGAGTCGAAGATTATTTGCGATGTCTGTCCCGAATGGAGAAGTGGAGGGTTCCACCCTGAACTCGGCATTTTGTTGTGCCAGAATAGAATTCGCGATAAATGGCACCTCGAAGATACTATGGCTCACGAAATGGTGCATTATTTTGATAATCTGAAATGGCAAGTAGACTGGCTGAATTTGAAGCACCACGCATGTTCAGAAATTCGTGCTTCGAGTTTAAGCGGTGAGTGTAGATTTATGCAAGAGTTTGCAAGGCGAGGCTTCGGCTTCAAAGTAAGCACTGGTCATCAACAGTGCGTGCGTAGACGCGCGACATTGAGTGTTATGGGCAATCCTAACTGCAAAGATGAGAAGCATGCTGAGAAGATTGTAAATGAGGTTTGGGATAGTTGTTTCAGTGATACTAGACCATTTGAAGAAATATATAGATAGCCGTTCATTTCGGAGTCTAGATTTTCAAACATGTATATAATATGATATCCTGTGTCAACAAGAAAGATGCATAGTGGCGCTCATCAAAACGTTAAATACAAGGTGCACATCAGACTTGGCCCAGTACAAATTCCGATCCAGAAAAGGGCGTTTCCCAACACTCTCTTGTTTTTCAAGAATCTTGAATTTCCGAGATGGACCAAAGGAATCTGAGCCATTTGTAGCGTGAAGAGGTAAAATCTCAGCTTCCTGAAAAGCACGTACATTGCTAGCTCGTGGACGACTGAGCTTAGCAAAAATGTCATTAGCGTCGCTTGTGTCTTGTTCAATTGCAGGAAACTGATTGAACTATGGTATACATGTCTTAACAGAAACTTGTGGACTGGTACGTTCCATTGGCGACTGAATTCATCCCAGGAAACACAATTCCACCAGTCTCCGTAAAAGTATCTGTCTCCAAAACGAGTAAGCTCGGCGATGCAGTTTAATATAGCATCCCAAATCAAATACCACACCATCAAATACATCATGATGAAGCTGGGGACCAATTTCAGTAGCAAGTATAACCATTCGCGGATACGGTCCCAGAATATGGGCATACCTGCATCACGCACCTCCATTGCACGAATAGCAATAGGGTACATAAAGAATTGTGCCACGATCATCATTACAAGAATCACGCCAAAGATAGCACAAAGCTTCTCAAAGACGTAGCCCCACCTGATTTTCTCGGTTCTTGGATACTCTGTCTGATACACAAGGGTGGGAAACATGGTGTACCAAAAAAATCCCTTGTAGGTCAAATTATTTGGGAATGTAATGCCATCGGAATGGGATTTCAATTCGAATTCGCAAAACTCGCAACTTTTCTCCAGCGCTTCCTTGTATCCATTCTCGATTGTAACGTCTTTGTATTTTGCCAGAGTCTTTTTAGAAAACTCTAGTTCTTCTTTGATATCCCACAGGTATCCGTTATAAAACGCAAAGGAGTGCATTTTCATTAAAAGAACCAACGAGTGAAGAAAGATAAAGATCTTTGCGACCCAATGGAACTTCATCACGGATTCAGCAACATATAAGAAGACGATCACAAATGCGATCTCGTATGCCGAAGTCAAGTACCATCCTGCCCGTTTCCAGGTTATGAAATTGCGCTTGATTGCAAGCTGAACAAATAGAACGAAATATGTGCACAGGTACATCACAAGGTCGATGAAAGCGACGGCAAAAATATCAGTAGTCATGAATCTCAAAATCTCTGATTGGGACAGATCTCCATTGTGAATCACGTAGTAATCCACGCCGACCCTAAGAACAATGAAGGCAACAATCATCCAGAAGAGAACGTAAAAACCTGAGAAATTGAAGAAAACTAGCTCGGAACTCTCTCCTTTGCCCGCCTCACCTGGAGCTTTGGGCTTGATTCTTCCCCAGCCTGCTCCCTTGAACGATTCACCGGTTAGTGCATTGTTGATCAGTTCGTCCATAATCGTACTTCTGTGACCAAAGTTGACATCCCCGTAAAGGGATCTCATCATTCCAGTTTCTCGATGGAAACGGTGCTTTTCCTTGCTAGCCAATCTACCCGCATAAGATTGTGCTAACTGCTTATTAGACAAGTTGGAGCCCACATCAGAAGTGTATTCTTCAGCTCCGGTTTCCACGCTCGGAAGCGGCTTACGAGATTCCGTCTGCCGCGAGATCTCCTGGATTCTTCGTTGTTCCTTCTTTGGAACCTTCTTTTGAGATTTGGATCGATTGCTCATGATTCCGGGTTCTCAACTGTTATACTTTTGTCTATTGTGTTGGTTTTTATCTTGATGGTGGGCTGATATAGGTTAGGGTCTTAATTTATGTATCGTTCCTAACTTTTTACGCATTTCCTCCGGACAATGCTATAAACACTCAAACTCGAATTTGTAAGAATCCTGTGTCCGATAAAACTTTTAGCCTAGCTACATGACTATGGGACGATTAGGAAGTTTAATTGAAGCAAGAAGCTTTATTGAGTAAGAAGCTTCACTTGGTAAGTATATTACAGCTCATTCAAGCAAAGTTCCAAAACTTTTAGATACGTGAACTGGAGGCACACTTATTGCCACATTATTGCTGAAATTGACCGAGCAAATATTTTAAGTCGCTTTCAAATCGTAGGATTAGTTTTGGGTGTCGTATCTGGGAGGAAAGGATGGTTTACGGGTAGGTATTTAAAAGAAGAGCAGATGGTGTCAATTTGATCTTTGATGAGAAACGCCATCATTTTTCATGTAAAGTCTGTTCAAAATTGGCTCGATAAGTCAACATCATCTACTTTGCCTGTCAATCATTCGCCAAGCTGCCCCTGCTTCGCGGGTACACTAACAATCCAGTAAGAGCCACGACCAAGGCAGTACAAAACGAACCAAGGGTATTCCAGAGATTAATGCTTTTGATAGGGATTTGAGAGTTGAATCGTGTAACCAAACACTTGCTCTCTACTCCTTTTAGCGGAGCTAATCGTTAACAGATCTTGTTAGTTGTCGCTTCATCAGATACTGGCGTTGATTCTTGTATAAAAAAAATTTCATCTCATCTCATCGCATCAGTCTAGTTCGGAGAGCTTAACTCTAAAAAGTGGACTATCTAACCAGACTAAAGCTTGGTATTGCATTCTAAGATGTCTCGTCCAGAAGATTTGGCACCACCGGAGGTTTTCTATAATGACACGGAATCGCATAAATACACCACGTCTACCAGAGTTCAGCATATTCAGGCGAAAATGTCGCTTCGCGCTCTTGAACTGCTCAACTTATCTCACACATCTTTTATCTTAGATATTGGGTGTGGATCTGGTCTAAGTGGGGAGATCTTGACAGAAGAGGGACATGTGTGGTGTGGCGTGGATATTTCTCCATCAATGCTGGCCACAGGACTAACGAGGGAGCTGGAGGGTGATCTGATGCTACACGACATGGGTCAAGGCCTTCCCTTCCGCGCAGGTACTTTCGATGCCGCCATGAGTATCTCTGCTATCCAATGGCTGTGCAATGCAGACACCTCTTACAATGACCCAAAACAGCGGTTGATGCGCTTTTTCAACACACTGTTCGCATGCCTGAAAAAGGGTGGAAAGTTCGTAGCACAATTCTACCCCAAGAATGAAAGTCAGATTGAGCAAATTCTCGGAGCGGCCAAGGTGGCAGGGTTCAGTGGTGGATTGGTCGTTGACGATCCCGAATCCAAAAAGAACAAGAAATACTATCTGGTACTAAGCTCAGGTGCCTCGCACGATGATGAGCAGGTCAACCTACAGGGAGTAACGATGAATGCAGAAGAGTTAGTTAAGGCCAAACGTGACCGCCGGAAAGATGTTGAGTCCAATAAGGTTTACATCAACCGTAAGAAGGATTTGATGCGGAAAAGAGGAAGAAAAGTGGCTAAAGACTCTAAATTTACTGGTAGGAAAAGAAGACCTCGTTTTTAGTCCCGTTGGTGGTCAATGGGGCAGTGCATTATGTATATTAGTGTTGAAATATTATTGAAATTTTATGCAGCGCGGATGCCGAAAAAAAGGCTGCAAATCAGTTTATTCATGAAATCTTGTGCTGAGAGTCTGGTGGACCGTTGTTGAAGCTAAGGGACGTGCTGATGGAACAGACTTGTTCTCGGTATGCGCTCTTCTCACGAGTTTCAACTGGCCTTGATGGATATGATAGCTCTTGAAATTTAAAAAAATTTGAACATCGAACAACAATTTCAAGATCGATATCAAACTGTAATTAAGGACATGCTGGGGGTCAAAGGTTGCCCACGAATCTTCGCAAGATGCTACCAGATCAAGACCACTAGTTTCAAAAGAATACCCGTGTATCCACCTGTGCAAGAGGCCCCAAAATCCAATATTTTAAAAGTACTATCGAAACAGAGTTTGGACAAGAAACTGGACTCAGAAGGATGGAGACGCGAACTAATCTCTCCAAACAATAAAGAGAGACTCCGGGCAGGTGATGTTGTGCGTGTGGCGTACAACTCACAGAAATGCAACTACGATAATCTAATGGGGTACGTACTGGCTGTGGACCGTAAAGCTTTGCAACAGGACGCATCGATCCTTCTGCGTAATCAGTATGCCAAGACGTTTGTAGAAGTACGTGTGCCCATTTTTTCGCCTTTAATTGAAAGAATCGACCTCATCAGACGCGCAGATGGCCGGAGACAGAGAAGCAAGCACTACTACATCAGAGGTACCAAGCTGGACGTTGGCGACTTGGAGGCTGGTTTGAGAAAACGCCGCTAAGTACGGCAGGTGCGTGTAGCGGGAGTCGTGTAAATATAAGAAGCATAGTCAAATAATTAAAGCCAAGTCGGATTCAGCTCGATGTAAACTATATATACAAACTAAGCCAGTCTATCTGAGACTCGTTAGCGTGTGCGTAAGTGTGTGTGTGTTTGTTTGATGCGTGCGTGCGTAAAGCATAGCAGCGTGTGGGTCGTAAAAAAAGGTTCGTAACAGCCAGAAAGATGCGCCGGAAACACCTATCTGAAAATCTTGGCCTTGACACGGTCCTCGTTGGAACGGAATCCGGCTTGCTGAGCAAGGGCTTCCTCTTCCTCGGCACGCTCAAGCAATTTCTCCCAACGGCGAGATTTCTCCAACTTCTTAGCATCAGGGTGCAGCTTTTCCTCGTACATTGACAGCCCCACGGATGCCAGAAGCAGTGCGACAGTCAAAGACTGAGCGTACATACGGGCTTGCACAGCCTTTTGAGTCTTGGACATGATAGGGTCTCTGTCGACGAATTTCCACGAACCCCACAGAGAAGCGGCCCAAGCGGCGACGATGATCTTGTACTTGTGGGTAGAGGCTCCCTCAGTCAGCTTCTCGCCGAACGAGAGCTGCTTCCAGCGCTTGTGCTCCTCTACCGCGTCACGTGACGAGCTGCCTGCTCCGTACATCATATTGTCAAACCCAGTGGACGCTTCCTCTGCACCAATCGAGGCCAGCAGCGTGGGTGGCGTGATGAACACCGCAGTCTTCAGCGACCAAGGCATGGCTTTTGGCTGGAAACGTGGGAACTTGACAGGTGCAAACCGGAACACTAGCCCCGAGATCACTAGCCCAGCAACTGCACCTTTCACACCACCTGCCAGCGTATGGTAGTGGTGCGCTTCGATTTCTTCTTGTGTTAGGATCTTCATACCTTCTGAACTTGGCTTTTGCTACAAATCCTTGTACTGATATCGCGGAGTCATAGAGCTTTTTATCGCTTGGAGTCTTGCGCGCGCTTCTTATATACTGCGTCTGAAATTTTCAGCCCGGCATGGTATGTAGCTTAGCTAACATCTCAGGCCACATAGTAGAGAAGTAAAGTTTTGCCTGGCGGAGCGCACGAAGCGGAGCGTTTTACGATGAATGTCGGTTTTAAGAGCGAGGTATAAGAAGTTAGTGTTTGTAGCGACGATCCAGGGCCAGAAGTGTCGCTGTGTTTTGCGAGAAGAACGCTTTCAAACGAGCTTCGTTAACGAAAAGGGCGGGTACGGAGTTCGTATGCGAGGATCTTTCGTTTAAGGGGTTTCGTCCGGGTAATACAATGCCACAGGTATGGCTCTGAGGTCTTGAAGGGAGCGATATGATTGGTGGATGTGTTTTGGTAGGACCTTCTGATTTTGCAGTTCCTTTTTTTCTTTTTCCTTATTTCTTTTTTCTTCTACAGGGATCCGAGATGTCGTATAAGGGTACGTACTGCTATACGAATATGCGTAGAATGTTCTTTCCGTGTATGGTGATTAGAGTTTTCAGGGATCACTATTTTTGTACGAAGAGGAAATGTAGATCACGTGTTTTCCGTAGCTTCTTAAGGTGTTGGCCTTGATAAGTTAGCAGAAAGATCGCTTGAGTCATGTGTTGGGGTGTTAATGGGTCTCTCATCTTATAATATAGCGTCATGAGATGAAGGCTTCGGTTGCTAATGGGGTGCTGACCTAAAGATATATTGTCAAGAAATGAATGTTTCGCTTGCATAGTCAATAAAAAGGCTGGTGACAAAGCACGGAAGGAATGAATAGTTGCGGGCTTTTGTAGACTAGTGACATCTAGATATGCAGTTGGATTCGCAGCTGGATTCGCCGTTCTGAATCATCTTATGCCAGCGAATCAGTCCAGTAATCATCAAAAACGGGTTCCTTTGTGATTGATGATTCGTTACCACTGCTGCATGGATCTCTTTATTTCCTTCCATAGGCAACGATGAGCCTGCAACCATGGATCATCAGCAGACTGAATATATAGCTATTGTCACATTTTCCAGAAGCGTTTATCAGGCTTGAGGGAAAGCGTCTCGTCGAAATGCAAAAGTCTGTGTGGCGGAGTTGCAGTCAGTGGGTCGCAAGTGACCACGAACGTATTGTATCGTGGATTCAAAAATGTTTTATTTAAGCATGCTCAGTCTCATTATATTTGCTTTTGAACTGCCTGAGTCAGAATTCTCAAATCTATTGCAGAAATCCTTACGAAACGGAATTACATATGGCGATGCGCTGCAGTATTGAAGGTTATAATAATGAATTGTAAACCGAATTGCTTACTGCATTGAATTGAGCATATAAGTAGATGCCTCAGTTGTGAAGGCTGAACTTGGAATTTTCAACATGATGGAAGTACAGATATGCAGAGTCTAGGATTAAAGAAATCTCATTATACATATATAACAATATGACGAAGTAGTGTTGAAATCAAATCTTAAATGTAAAAGGACTACATTGTATTCCATATCATATTGCACATTCGTCTTGTCTTTTTCCAGCCTAGCATTTCTTCTACCCCTTAAGTCCGGATGCCAAGACTTTTCATGTCTTCGTATCTTTCTCTTTCTGCCCGCTTATATGTTTTTTGCAAGCCAACATGTTCCTTAGCTCCATACCAAGATTTCCCAGAAAATGTCAAATTCAAATCAAAAAGACCTTTTCTCCCGTCAAAGTCCAGTGGTTGCCTCCACACTGTACGAAAGGAAGATGAGTTCCATGGAAGATAATGCCAAAATGCAAGCTCTAGAACAAGATTGGGCCAACTTGCAGCTGATGAAGCATAGCAATGTTGATAACTATGTGCTTGAACTAAAATTACTGATCCGCAAGTCAATCAAGCTAAAGCTCTTTGCCAATACAGAAGATGCAAAGTACAGAATTCTCAATACCCTTGGCATTGATTTCGAGAACGTGCGAGAGTTTTTCCAGTTTCAAACCGTCGACGAGATCCTTCGACATATTGAGGTGTATGCCAATTATAGCGAAGCTTCTGCACTTGTGCCCCATATGTCTTGTGACACTACCCAGGGCGTCAACTGTGACGCCAGTGAGTATACCACGCTGGTAGATTCTGAGCTCTGGATAGGCGACGTTAGAGATTATAAGGGCGCCCTGCGTTTGAACCGTGAAGAATACGGCCGTATAACAGTCTTTGACTACGATTCTGAATCGACACGAAGGTATCTGTTCAAGGTAGACTTTGAAGATGAAAGGCCCTCTTGGCAGCTCTTAGCCCGAGACGCAATCCTCTCATGTTACGACATCCTTTGTCGCGGCGGCGATTTTACCAAAATTACGTTTCCAGGAATTGTTGTAACCAGAAGTATCGAACAATTAAATTGTTTGCATTGATCCTCCACCCACAAGATGTATCAGTTTGAAAGTGGCTCTCATATTGGTCAATACAGAGGTCGATCCTTTGTTGATCATGTGACACTTGAATTGGCGCCCGCGTCAGAATTAAATCTTGCGTCAGCGTCGTCAGTTCTACTTTGTGCACAGAGCTCAAGTAAAGAGAAAGATTCATTCATTTCATTTCCACTAGGCATTCTTTCCATCAAGAGTTTCTTCAAGGTACCCCAAGTGTAATACACAGCTCAGTCATGCGGATCTCAAAGTTAGGAGCCGCGCTCATGGCGTGCAGCACTCTAACACAAGCGGAGGAATTTCTGGTACGGTTGAAAGCACCCAAAACACTGGCTAAAGCCATCGAATCAAGAATAAATGACGAATTTTTGAATATTTTCTCCCAGGGCAAGATTTTGAAAACCTTTTCCTTTGGTAAGTTCGAGGGCTTCACGGTTGACTTCCCGCTTAGCCTTATCTCGAAGTTGAGAAACAATCCCTTAGTTGCCGAAATTGTTCCTAATGTCGAATTTAACGTATTTGATGGTGAAGAGGATCCGAGCTATTGGGACGATGACAATGGTGATGATGAATACGACGAAGACGAAGACGAAGACGACGAAGACAATAGCGAGTTTCCCGATTTTGTAGCCCAGAAAAACGCACCTCGTCATTTGGCAAGGATTTCACGTAGATCAGCTTTGCCGTACAACCCTGAAAACATCGCTCCAAAAACCTCTAACTTCAGCTACTACTATGACGACAGTTTCCCTGGAACTTGTGTTAATGCTTATGTCATTGATACTGGTATATTCAAAGAGCACCGCCAGTTTCAAGGGCGCGCAAAATTTGGAGCCGACTTGGTCGGTGAGGGCCCCGGAGATTTGAATGGCCATGGCACTCATGTAGCAGGTCTAATAGGATCTCAAAAATATGGGGTTGCAAAAGATGTATCACTAATTGAAGTTAAAGCGCTAAATGCAAAAGGACAGGGCAACTTAACATCCGTGATTAGCGCAATTGAGTTTACTGTAAACCATTGTCGTAAAAGTAAACGTGGCTGCGTCGCCAACCTCAGTCTGGGCTCATTTAGGAATAGCGTGTTAAATCAGGCAGTTGAGGCAGCGCTCGAAGCTGGGGTCGTCGTGGTAGTAGCCGCAGGTAATTCTAATGCCAATGCCTGTTGGAGTAGTCCAGCCTCTTCGCTTTCAGCGATTTCTGTCGGAGCTTTTGACGATCGTACCGACACCATCGCACGGTTTTCCAATTGGGGCAATTGTGTTGACTTATTTGCTCCGGGAGTCAAAATTGCGTCACTTTCGAATATTCCACCTTTCAAATCGGTAGCATACTCGGGCACTTCCATGGCCTCGCCACTAGTTACGGGAATGGTAGCTGTTTTGCTCGATAGCGGAATACATCCCTTTGATATCAAGGAGGAGTTGATTAATACGGCTACTGACTCGGTCTTTCATAAAAGAGCCCTGCTGTTCAAGCCTGGAACCCCAAACCGAGTTGCATTCACCGGTGTTGAAAAAGAAGATGACATTTTCGAAGATGCAGTCTATCCAGGCGTTGACATTGACCAGCTTGTCAAAGATTTGGAGAGCTACAACAACGATGGCCATGTGGCAGAAGACGATGCTACGCTTCCACTTGGAGAAGTCAAAATTAAGAAAAGGCTTGAAGTTACCACTCTCATGCCCCGGTACACATGGCCACAAACAAAACTTGCGTAAGTATTAAAAATATGTACAAGTGCAACGGATATAATTCAAATGATCTGAACATCCTTGCAAAGCGATACAACTCGTAGTTTCAAGAAAAATTATGCTAAATCCGCTGGCTTAGCCAAGGTGGTAATGTACATGATGGGCGGCCGCAGGAAGCGCAGGTTTCTTTGATAACTGTATATCGAGTTATCAACAACTGCTGACAAAACACGTTCGTAAAAGTCATTAATGGCATGCGTTACAACAAGAACGACTTGAGCCCGCACCAAGCAGCTGCAGCGCCTGCCATCATCCCGGAAGCATAGCCCATAGGTTTGAGGCCTTTAGAAGACTTGAAGATAGCACCGGTGAGTGCACCTGCGGCTACCGAGTTAGCGGAGTCGTGCTTGCCTCTCAGGCCGTCGATAGTGGAGTTGATCAAGTTGTAAGTCAGAGTCAGAACACCGGCGTTGTTACCCATAAAAGGGCCTCTCCGTGTGATATGGTTAAGTATGGTATTCAACTGGAGTTTTCCCGGACTATTGGCTGGAATGTTTCTCAAACCCTCAAAGAAACCATACGTACCACCCAATCCCAAACCTACCAGGTAGACTGCACCAGTTCCGTAACATAGGTCGTCGGTCCATCCTCTGGATGGGATCAGACTGCGAGAGCCTTCCATCGTGGACAATTGTTCTTCCTCCAGGTCCAGGTACTCTACACCACGCTCTAGACCGGCTAAGGGATGTAGTCTTGAAGGGTCCAGCGCACCAGGTGTGGAAATGATGCTGGATACGTTCGTTACCTGACTGGGGTCAAACCCCAGGGTTTTTTGAAGTTCAGAATCATTTTGCGTGGCTGGCTGCGACGCATCGCCCTCTTTTTTGCTTCCGCCGAAAAGCCACGACATGTCAACAGCTATGATTTTGGATAACTTGGCGCCTATTGATCAATGGAGCGGTGTAAATGATGGAGTCCAGTTCGAGAATAGTTGTAATTCTTGAAAATTTTTCATAGTCACCTGCAACGAGGTAGTTATATCTCGGTCACGTGATTGTGATGATTTATAGAGATATAAAGCAGATTAGGAACAATCAGGCATCTATTCTAGACAATTTGGTGTCTTATTAGAGATCTGTGGCCTCTTTCCCACGATTACTGATATTTTTGTTCATGGCACTGGCAGCTCTCATGTTTTTCGTTTTCTATAATAATTTTTGCTGGATGAGATCTAGAGAAACGAGCATTGTGTAGCAGGAAGTTTTGCTCATCAGGTATTTAGGATAGCCATATATCTTACAAGTTTTGATATTGTGTATTTTAGATTAATTCATTAGCTGTCTGTCTAAGAATTGAAATCAAGTCTGTACTTTCATGTTCTAGTGCCAAAAATTGACTTTGGATTATTCAATGAAAGGCGACATAATTGACTGACAACTTTGATGGAGATTAACCGTAAGAGTAAGAGTTTAGTAGAAGGGGCTTGAATGAGCATACTCACGGTTACCATACTAAAGATACAAGGTCCTAGGTTAATATACAGGCAGCTAAAAAGAGGTATTAATGTCTATAAATTTAAAATGTAGCTATTGAGAAAGAACCCGGAAGATATTGACAGGTTTCGAGAGTTTCACTTCTCCGTCCCGGTAGGTTGAGAGTGGTACTTTTGAAATACATCTGATGTGGAAACTTAATGCACTCATCATTGAGCTTTGGGTTTAGTGACAGCTTTACGCTTCAGTAATGCCTCACTTGTTATACCACCAAATACAATAAGAATTCCCAACCATTGCGTTCCTGTGACGTGATGGCCATAGACCAAAATACTCAGAATCATCGAGAACATCTTTCTCGTAACAGTTACCATGACTAGCACAAGTGACCCATAACGCTGTAAAGTGAAGAAAATACAGATTTGACCAAGAGCTCCGCACGCGGCATACGTTAGCAGATAAAATGCGATTTCTGGGTCTTTCCCAATCATTGCCTTGGCCTGAATTGCTTGAGCAGGGTCCACAAAGATCAAATACAGAAGATTCCACAACACAATGCATGCGTTCAGGCCGAGCATCAGATGACCGCCGGTGATAGGCTTTTTGTCGCTAGCTTTGTTGCGTTTAAGTAGGGTATCTTGAGTTGCGTTCGTGAAACCATCCAACAAAAGGCTCAAAGCGAGGGGCAGGAATCCGTTAAGATAGCTTGTGTGACGCTCGCCGGAACCAGATTTGCGAGACGAGGAGCCCAGATTGAATAGTGTGACACCAAATGTCACGGCCACTGCTACTATCTTTTTGTCGTTGGGAATTCTAGTATGGTAAAGAAGGAGGTGCACCGCCAGAATAGGAATTAGTTTGCAACTTTTGGCTAACATGTACGTGAGAAAGTCCACGTATTGTAGAGAGTACGTTGCGAGCGGACTGGAGGTACTCTGCGTGAACGAGATAAGTAGCAGTTGTCGTACATTCTCTCGAAGAAAACTTTGTGTATCGTATTGGCTTTTCTCGCGATTTAGATAGGCATAGCCAATGATTGCTGCGACCGAGGCCTGGAAGAGGGAAACCACACAAGGAACGTGGAACCGGGATCCGGAGTTGGGCCACTCTTTGGTAGTCAGAGGCTCATATACTAGTGACCAAGTAAGGAACGTGGCATAAATGCCGAGTACGCATACTATTAGCACGCATTGATATTGCATTGTACTAGAATTTGGCTAAGTAGAAGCGAGGCGGTTAAGATATATGATGATCTTGATTTCGATATGATTCCATAGCTCGAACAATATTCGTGAATGTCGATATGAAACTAGTAACTTACCACGAAAAAATGGAATCGAGCTCGGCGGCTAGTGTCGAGTATAGAATGAAGAATTTATGGGTTGTTTGAAATAGTCTGTGTTTGGTAGTGTCGCCGAACTGTTTTTTTTTTTGGGCCACATATTTGAATAATTTCCATGGCGCTGAGAGTTGTTTTGTTTTCCTTTACAGAGTTGTTCATGTGGCCCTCTTCTACGAGGATTTAGCTTCTTTGATGGTACTTTGAACAGCGAGTTCTGAGATCTCTGGTGGAGAGGGTGTATCGTTGAGTACTTTTGTTTTTGAAAGTGAGGCGCCGTAGCTAAACTGCTGGTTGTCAAGTGTCTATACTCAGATTAAAGGGTGATGGTCAAAGGGTGACGGTCGATATTGAGTTTAAAAAATATTAAAGAGTTTTTATTGAGGCGAGTCTGAGTCTTCAATAGAAAGCTTCTCAATTCCAGTTTCAACGT